>CM051455.1:36823633-36878304 GCA_028274465.1 Plantago ovata | reverse complement strand
ACTCTTCAGCAAGAGATCAAGACAATGCTAAATCAAGAAGAAGAAGGCAAAGACAGGAAGAGAAAAGGCTGGCCAACATTGCTATTGGCTCCGACATTGAATATACAAAGACCAGCAATGATGAAACCACTCAGAATGTGATCAGAAACATTCATGGTTGCTGGATCCTAAAGCTGGAAGATTTGTTGGTAAATGAGTTCTTTCCTACAGCCTGTTTGAATCAGATGTTCAAATGGATTGAACTCAAGGTCCAAAGAAAGCAAAGGGAAGAATCCCTCCCAAGAAATATTGCTGGGAAATGGTTGAATCTTGAGGTCCATGTAAGAAGAGTTGCCATTGGTAAGACATTTAGACAAGAACCAGATTTGATAAAACCACCTGGCATCGCTTACTATGCTGACCCGGTAACAAAGAAACCTAAGAAGAAACTTGGACTGATTCCTTATGAGTACTTCTATCTTACTGCTCAGGATCAAGAAGAAGATCTTCTCTGGTTAAGAAAGATTCATCCGAGAAACATTTCAGATACACAGCTTCTCCATGCCAGCAATTGGGGCATGCATTTGTGGGTAATTAACTACATGGAAATGAATGCTGAAAAGCATCATCATACTGCCTGTAAAAATGTAAGAATTCTTCAACTACAAGTCCGTAGGCTACTGGAAAACTACGAGAAGGATTGTGTTGAATTCACTGCTCTTGCTGAGAAGAGTGTAAGAGAGATTTTGAGAAAATCCTCTGAAAGAATTTAAGTCCCTGCAATAGTTTTTGTTAAAGTTTTTGTTTGCTGATTCTGTGTTATCTATGCTTTATTGTAAACTTCTGAATGATAACTTTCAGCAATGAATTCTTTTTTACTCTTATTGGTTTTTGATTATGCAACTTACTTATGCTTACTGTTTATTAATTCAAGTATGCTTGCATTAATCATCTGATTTATTCAACATCAGAAACCTCTAAAAGGGTAACAATTAATTTAGCCATGGATTGCTAACATCATAAAGGGGGAAATTTGTTAGGAAACTTGTAATTTTGATGAGCAATTAACCATGCTAAATTAAGAACAGTCCAGTAATTAGTACTCTTAAGGTCCATAGAGATTTTAGATTTTTTAAAAGGACATTGTAAAAGAGGAACGTTTGCTGATGACTTAGATAGGTGTTAGATAAGTTATTTCTTTAGTGGATGACGTACTTTATTTTCTGAGAAGAAAATAATTTATTGACACTTTAGCGTATGATGTATTTTATTTTCTGAAAAGAAAATATCTTATTGATGCTTAGCTTTAATGAATCTTATTTTCTGAAAAGAAAATGACCTATTGAAGCAATTTGCTGAAGATGTATTTTGTTTATTACAAACAAATTATTGAAGCAAATAAGAAACCTGTCAGAATCTTGAAGACTTTTGAAGATCTGAAGACTTGAAGACTTGAAGATTGCTGAAGACTGGTAAGGCACGTGTTGCTCAGAAAGTGAAATTTTCAGCAACAGCATTGCATACGTGAAAATCTGAAAGACAGAGTAGGTTGTGCTTGCTGAAACTGAGAATGAACACTTGCTGATGAACATATGTGACCTCTTGCTGAATGTACTTGTTTTTGCGCTCCAATGTTACTGTTTGAATTCTATTCAAAGGTGCATTTAATGCAAAGCTTATACGCGAAGGACATGAAGACTAGAAGACAAACAAAGGTTGCTGCTGAAAGTACAAAAGCAAGATAGTGACATGTTAAGGAACAAAAGCCTTAGGATTTGAAATTCAAACGGCTCCTTACCTGCACTATAAATAGAGGTCATCCGGCAAAGAGTTGAAGTGTGTCAACAACGTGATCAAACTCTCACTTGTGCTTAAAATTCACAAAACCTTCAAACACTCTTACTGCCATTGATCCGTTCCAAGACTTAAAGCTTGAAAAAGCTACTTGTGAAAAAGTAGAACAAACTCGACTAAGAAATTAGTTAAGTGTTCTTTCTTTCGAACAAAAACAAGTCTTGACACTAGAAACAATCAAACTTGTTTACTGCAAAGTATTCCAAGTTGTGTTTCTTAGATTACTTGTTGTAACTGAATAAGTTATAATTAAGTTATCTCACCCCAAAACTCTCTAACTGAAAATACACCCTTTCAGGCGTGATATTCAGGGGAACTTAATCGAGCAAGCTTTGCTGATTAAAAGTACCAAGTTTGGTGGAGAACAGCGTTGAGTTCTCTAGTTTAGGTTGGAGACAAAGCAAGTGTGCTTTGGTTTCTGTTGAATCGCTTTAGATAGGAGATTGTAAGGAACCTCAATCATATCTTAGTGGATTCAGTCCTAGAAAGGACAAAGTGGATTAGTTGGGAGATTACGCCACTTTCAAATACCACTCTAAAAGCGTTTGTGTGATTTACTTACTGCATTTAGCTTTCAGCAAATTATATCTGTTTGTACACAGTCACTCACATCACTTGCTGAAACACTTTACTTGCTGAAAAAGCACTTATTGTTTCAAAGACTTCCGCTCTCTGATTTTAAGTATCAGCAAACCAAGCTACTGTAAAGTAACTTACGCTTGCTGAGAAAGTTAAGTATCAGCAACCTCATTACTGAAAAGTAATAAGTACTTGCTGAGAAAGTTTTAAACGACAAAAGTTTGAAAAGACTATTCACCCCCCCCCCCTCTAGTCTTTTCTTGTTGTTTAAAGGGACCAACATAAGCTATAATCTTTACTTCTCGGTCATTGATCTCTAACGAACATAGTACACATTAGTCGTAGCAAGATAATCGTCATCAACTTCCATCACCCTTAGCTTCTGCATCCCCTGTCCTTTCCTTGGCATCATCTAACAAAAATAAAAACATAGACAATATTCTAAGTAACATAGACAATAGACAATAATGCAAGGAACATGGATAATAATCATAACAACATCAAGATACAATGGACAACATCAATATATTTTAAGAACATAGCTTCTACCCATATATATATATATATATATATATATATATATATATATATATATATATATATATAACATGCCTAAATCAACACAACATCAATGTGTATACTACTACTACTATTACTACTACTACTACTACTACTACGATAGATCTGAACTACAACTACTACTGCTACCAATAATACTAAGAACATAGACAATATACTATTGTTGCTCCTACCACTACTAATCAATTCTCATACTACAACTCCTACTACCACCACCACTACTACCACTAATCAATTATCATACATCCCTTGAACTTTGACTATTATTACAGCATAGGTAATTAATCATGACTCCTAAAGATATGCTAATTTCTCCAAATAAAATCAAACACTATTGACCGCCTTAAATTAATAACATAGACAATATAAGTAAAAACATAAATAATATACCTAAAAACATAGAACATATTTCAAACTCAGCAACACAACAAACAATGAATTGAAGAATAAAATCAAAACAAATGTATCAACATGTATATTTTAGCTTCCATGTACTAATCTATCGTCCCCATTAAACAACACAATTTCCAATCCAGATTACTCTCACCACTAACCCAAGCCACAAAAAGTAAAACTATAAACAATACTAACAATACACCTACAAAGCACACCCACTAGAAATCAAAAACCAGGGGATAGAAATGTAGGTAGCAGGCTAGTACTACTACTACGGACTACCAACAACATTGAGTTCCAAATTGTCACATTAATTCCACTTATTCATCTAATATAATAACTGGTCAATGAGATCCAAACATATGATTTCATAGGTAGTAGATTTCACATTGAGATTTCATATCCAAGAGGTCTAATACAAACACACAGAAACAGGCAATTGTAAGGAGATATAGTACGATTGCAAACCTGTTGATAATGATGGCCTTCATTCATCATCTGCGAATGAAATTAATAATAATAATCGATCGGATCAGGATAGGAGTAATATCTCTGGTACGACTGTCAATGGTTGACGTCGAGCGTGGGCGGCGGCGGCGGCGGAAGTACTATGACACAGCGTTGTTGGTCGGAAGGAAAGAGGAGAAATAAAAGGAAGAATTAGAGAAGTATATAATGCTGAATTTTTTAAGAGGACCTCACATTATAATTTATTACACTTTTGCCACCGAATTTTTATGTTACTTATAAGAAGTTGTTGGTAAATTGCATAATGGTACGGTCTTTCACTAACTTAAATAGAGACGGTCTCTTATGAGACTTTGTGTTTTTTTTTTCATATATAAAGTTCATATACCTATAAATTAAGTCCATGTAATATTTGAGTTTGAATTTATATATTTAACATATTAAGTTTTGAATTAAAAGTTAAATTTTATATAATTATGATATCATTGTAATTTACTAAATATATGGACGATATTTAGTAAAATGGGGAGGAGACATGCCCCTTTATACTTCATATATTACGCTGCCGTAAGAGTTAACCGAACTCAGGCCTTCTTTTCTTATTTAATATCGTCGATCAAAGAAGCAAGCTAGAGTTATTATTGGAGAAAGGGTGAGTTGATTAGTCTAGTGATGATCAGAATCGTAATATCATCATGACTCATGAGGTACGTAATCAAACTTTGCGGTGAATTTATATGTTGGTTCAATTTACAAATTAGCCATTGTGATGATTAAAATAATATTTATTGTGCTGTTGATTGCCCATGATGGGTCATGTAATGGAGTTGTGGTTATAACATGAAGGCATGGATTGGACAAGTACGTAGTTTGAACCAAAGATAATTAAGATTGATGTTAGAGATTAGTAGCTTAAGTTGGGTTATTATATATATTTGTAGGAATGATGTCATCACGATTGGGATGGTAGTACTAGTTGAAGGATGGATCGAGAAGGACTTCTTGGTACGGATCGAGAGTTCCGTTTGAATGTTAATTGATGAGTTGCAGTGGCATTTAACAGATTTGAGTGAGGTAAAGGCGTCTCGATTGTTTTGCTATTATTTTCTATATTATTTTAATATTTTATAAATAATGTATGACAATTATATCAAGTTATGGATATTGGTATAATATGTCTTTTTTAAGGATTAAGTATGTGAACCAAAAGAAAATATATTTTGGTTGTGCATGTGATGTGTGTGGAAAACTCTTTTGTTAAAAGCATGGATACAAGTGTATAATTTTGCTCGTCGATATGCCTATGAATTGTTTGACCCTTTCGAGGGGATTGTCGTGCTTTGGAGTACTCACATCGTTCTGTTATTGTATCGTATTGTTTTGTGTGAAAGCCAGCACGGTGTGCCACCACTGTATGTGTGGCCGTAGTGTATTGTCTAATCGAGCTCAGTGTTACGTTTGTTACCCCATGCTAAATCGTTTTGATATGTGATTGGATCGTCTGTATATGTATATGTATATTTTTGAAATTAACATGTGCTTGATCCGGTAAGAGTGTCAAGATACTTTCTTACGAGTTATTAGCTTTCCCATGAGTTAGTAGCTTACCCCCTTACTCCCCCAGTTTCAGTGTATTGTTGGTTGAGCAAGTTCGAAAACATTTTCGTTGGAATAAAGCGGGCTAGAGTTTCTGTGGAGATTTGAAGATTATTTGAGTTGAGATGTACAATGAAGATTTGTTGTTTCAGGTTTTAGTTTTGTACTCGGATGGTTTGTAATTTCGAGGATATAGTTGTATATTGAGCTAAAAATTCGTGTAAAAATGGCTAATTCGACTTTCTAATAAAGTCGCTCTTAGGGAAAGGAGTAGAAATGATAGGCTAAAGGCCTAACTATGCATACAAAAAAGAAAGGGAGAAGCTATTCCGAGGCGAATACAGAATGAAGAACCGCCCCTACTCGTTGAGTTGGGAAAACTCTTTTAGGCATTGGCCTGTTATTCTCGGAAAGGAAGCTCAATGCTTCTGAAGAAGAGAGGAGACCATCTCTTTGAAATTTTCCTGTTCTGGCTAGAGGAACTGAGCACTCTCTTGACTCAAGTGCTCTATAAGAAAGACTTCGAAGGTCAAAGGGAATAAATAAATCAATCAAATTCCGAGAGGCTTCCTGCAGTGCTTCTTTTGGAGTTAAACTCCCATTTGTCCATATTTCGTGAAAGAGTAGCACAAAAAAAAAAGGGATGTTTTTTACATAGACTTTTTGTAGATTCCGTTCTGAGAAATTATGTTTGGTCTTCCGTGCATGTAAGTCTCGAGTACCAATAGAGAAAAAAGAAAACAAGAAATTTCCAAGCGAGGTTGGGTCGTAAAACAACCTCGATAATGGGAAGAAAGCAAGAGAGACATATGCGGACAGGGATCCTTCTTTATGAGTGTAGTGCTTCCGCCTCCCGTAGAGGCTGCTTAAGCTGTATCAAGGACATAGTATTGAGATTTTTAGTTGCTCTGTATTACCATTCGAGTTGATTTCAGTATATTTTGAGGATTAAAAATATATGCTTCGTGCTGGCGTGAGCCCATCTCACGATACACGGCCGAACGTTCCATATGTTGGTTTTGGAGCGTTACATAAGGTGGTTGAGGCGGAAGGCAAGTAGTGGTAGATAATGGAATATTGTTAGCACCGAATAGAACCTTGTAGTTACCTTTTACAAGAAATAAATGACCCACAAGAAATAGCTCTACAACTATGAATTTATGGATAGTTGCGATTTGATTGAATAATTCTATTTCCTTCTATAATTCTGAGGAAGGGAGGAGGAGGCTCGGAGAATAATGGTGAAGTAAAAAAGAAAAGCAAGCGATCCACACTCATGTGTCTTTTTAGTGATTTACACAGACTAAGCGTTAATTTTGTTTTCATTATAAGCTAGATCTGCTCAATAAGGCTCGTCATACTAGGGTTTTCATTTCATTTTTTATCAGCTTGGTTCCAACTTGGTTACTGTAAGAAAATATGGTCAGAATAGCTCATAGGGTTGTGCAGCGGAATTTTAATTTTTTTTTTTTTTAACATGCATATTAATCGATTACACATGATACGTATATTAAACACATCAGAGTTAGATGACTTACAGTATTTCGATTGCTAGAACTACAATCGATTTAGGTGTAGGATTACGATCAACAAGATCCTCGTAGTAATCAGCAAAATCTTCTTCTTCAGTCAAGTCGAAGATGTCTAATTCACCTTCTTGATTTCCTGCAAAATAAGGGTTAGATTTGAGCTTCAGTTTTCCCCTACCTTGGTATCCACGGATGGACAGATGACTTATCGGAGAATGCTAGGATATTCTTGGAAGCGAGATCCTCAACTACTACAGGGTGGCGCACGTGCAGCTAGGGGGAGGAGGAGGTAGAGCTTTTGTCTAGAGAGAATAGAATGATTATTCAAGTGTATTCTCTAGCTAACTCTATAGGCACCTCTATTTATAGTTTCTATTGGAAACCTTTAGAAGCCAATATAACCTGAAAGGAATAAGACCTCAAATTCTTATTACAGGTAAATCTATTTCTATAACATTCCTATTTACACCATGTGTTTAATTAGGAAAAACTTGTCCCTCAAGTTCAATTAGGAGAACTCCCGTCTGTTCAATCGGCCGCGCCTATGAGGGAGTATGTGGGCCCAACTTTTTGTCCCATATACAAGTTGGGATATTTCAAATTCAATTTAAATTTTGTCCAAGTACATATATTAATCCAATTAATATATTATTTAAATTAACCCATAATTGTATTTCTAAAATACAATCAACATATAATTGTATTTCCAAAATACAATTAATATTTACAAAATATTAATTGCGCCACAATCAATTATAATTAATTCAATTAATTATAATTCTTCCTATAGAGCTTTGGACAAGCCGGTCCACCACATAGTGTGACCCATAGGGCCTCAGTGTATTAAACTAGACAAGACGGCTAGACACCATGGAATTCCTAAACAATTTGACTTGCAATATTAATACATGAGGACGTTTGAGAGGAGGCTCAAAACATCCTTACGTTGGGAAGTTTATTGCACTCAATGCGACGATGGTAAGGTCATTTCATCTGACTTACTCGATTGCACCTAGGACTGATATTGTGTCTATCCCACTAATGCACTCGTGGCGTCTTCAGTGAGTTTATTGGTTACCAAGATATATTTAGGACTATCATAAATATATACAACTATGAACGACTTGAGTAGTACTCTCTTATGCTAACCACGAGAGATGAATCCTCTCTAGGGTCCAACTACCATCCACCCTATACATATTGTCAAGCTCCTAGCTGGACCATATCTACCCGTTGTCGGGTGTAAGTGTTGATTTCAGCTAAAGAACATGACTCATCATATGTGATGATAAAGGCCTGAAAGTCTAAGGACGACTGGCATCACTTCCTCAACTCCGGTCCCCATAGACAATTCGGTGTAGCTTATACATCAATGGGAGCTCCGGTGGGTTCTTCCATTATTTGGATATCCTCCTCGAACAACCGTGCACAGTTATGGGAACATCATGGACTCGCTCCAACGATCCGTTCCGTGACCGTGGGATCGACCATACTTGCTCCAATGAGTATGACTCCAAACGCATGCTAGTCTCGATCGCGTCATTCAGACCCCATCCGAGATGACCATTGACTAGGGAGGGTTTCAGATATATGCATCATGTTTAGCTTTGAGTTAGGGAGAGGGCTTTTGAATAATGACGAGAGATGTGAATAGTAATTACCGTTGAGAGGGGTTTGTGAAATTAGGTTTGGGTTTGAGTTAGTAAAAGGTAGTAGGATATAGGGAAAAATTGATAGGTATGATGATGATTGGTGATGATTGGTTGATTGAATGATTGGTTAGTTAGAGTTAGTTAGAGTTAGTTGTATTGGGATTGTGGGAGAATTTATTGGAAATTGAGTAGATTTGGTTTGGAATTGATTTTTTTTATGTTAGATGAAATAATATGAAAGGTGATAGTGTAAAAACAAAAAACAAAAAAAAACTGAATGTATGCTATATCTCTTGAATTTCCCCTTTTTTTTTTCTTTCTCTTTCTTTGTTTAGTTTGTTTTTCGTGGCTTTTTAAAAGAAATTGAGGAAGAGGAAAAAATCAAAATGTATAGTGAAAAAATTATTTCGAATCAAATATGAGTTATTATTTGTATTACATTAATTATTCAACAATCCATCGGCTACAACATGCTTTCCAACAATACATATATGTAATAATTCGAGTAGGCCAAATCCAAATTAAATAAATATACAGTAATCTAACGATTTATTTAGAAGTGCAAATTTTATTCTTTTGCCGGCTACTTATGGTTGTCCGAAGAAAGTTTAAACCACTTGCTGCTTATTCATCTTTGCCCCCATATACTTCTAAACTCACACCAAACACTAATATAAAGCAGCATACATATACAGAAAATGCAGTTTGGCAGTTTGGCAGTTGGCATTCTTGCGAACGAATCGCCAATAAGGGCCACGCGTCATGGCTGCATATTTGTTCGACATACCAATAGCCAAGTTACGAATGGCTTTTTATCCTGCACGAAGTGAACAATTGTATTAATAAAATTTAATGTGCTCATAAGAGTAAACAATTAAAAAGTATAGTTAATCTAACTTGATAATCGAATCACCTTATGGCAAAAATCGTCCACGCAGAAAATCGAACTTGATACCAAAGCAGTCACTACCGGCACCACAGTTTCTCCCCAACAACTTTCTCTCTCCAGGTCCAAATTAGTATTTACCGGAAAATGAAGAAAATTTCAAAACATGAGCATACTACAGTAGCAACCAGAAATTCATAAAATCACCAATTCAACATAAAGCTCGTACAAAACTAACTATATCAAATTAATGGAAAAAAAACCCAAATACTAATTCAATCCAACTGAAAAGAATCATAAGCAAACTACAACTGAAATTCAATTAACAGAGAAGCCAACATCCAACTCGTCTTACTCATAATACAGTACATCAAAGATCGAAAAACCATCAATTAACTTAAACAAATGCAAATTCCGTCCCCAAAAGAAAAACAGAAATCCAACTAACTTCCAAACCCTAATTCAATTTAGCATAACGTAACCAATTCCAACAGAAATTCGACAGATCAATCCATATAAGTAGTCACCGTAACAAAAAGAAACCAAAACTAGTATAAAAATCTAGTGAAATTCGAAACCCTAACTCGAAATCATAAGAAATCTACCAAACACAAAGTAAATCTCAAAGAGGAAGTCATAGAAGGAGGAAACTTACCATAAAATCGCCGAAAAAAGGCCGCCGGAGCTTCGCCGGAAATTTTCCCGGCAGCAAATCGGAAAACGGCTCCGATAGGGTTGTATATCGGAGAGAGACGAAGACAACCATGTAATTTGTTTCGTTACATGAGGCCGAAGGTGACCGGAAAATAGGTCGGCAGGTTCGACGGCGGAGGAAGTTTAGAGAGTGGACAGAGAAATCTTTGTCCCTAGAGAGAGAAAGTGTGGATGAGAAATAAGAAAACCCAAGGAATAGTGTGAACAGTTCCGGAGCCTTCTATAATAGAGAGCCAAACGTGAAGACACGTTCCAACAGTACGAGAGGCCTCTCTAATTGAGAGCCAAACATGTTGATGATATTTCACATAGGTCCCACTACTATGTGATAATGCATATATCCAGTGGGGACATGTTTATGTTAGGAAACTTGTAATTTTGATGAGCAATTAACCATGCTAAATTAAGAAAAGTCCAGTAACTAGTACTCTTAAGGTCCATAGGAATTTAGAATTTTAAGGACATTGTAAAAGAGGAACGTTTGCTGAAGACTTAGAGTAGGTGCTAGATAGGTGTTTTAACCTCTTATGATGTATCTTGTTTTCTGAAAAGAAAAACAACCTATTGAAGCATTTCCTGATGATGTACTTTGTTTACACAAACAAACTATTGAAGCATTTAGAACCGTTCAGAAACTTGAAGAATTCGAAGACTGAAGACTAGAAGATTTCTGAATATGGTATCTACAAAGGCACATGTTGCTCAGAAAGTGGAAACTTCAGCAACAGCTTGCATAAGTGAAAATCTAAACGACGGAGTAGGTTGTGCTTGCTGAAACTTAGACTGACCACTTGCTGAAGGCCTTTATAATAGGATGATGCATATTAGGGTCTTATGGTTGTTTTCCCGAGTAATTATGTACCTAAGAGCCAACAAGTCTTCACCATGCTTTGAGATTGCTAAATGCCTAGGAAGGAGGTAATGTGAGGTTGTGTGATCCTTTGTTTATAACCTATTCTTCCGAATAGGTTTGGGGAGGGGGTTACACCATCATTAGACTTGTTTTTGTTTTCCATTTTCATATTGTGAGTTTATTTTTCTTTTTCGTAAATTTTGTACTCCAACCTATTCTTTCGAATAGGTTTGGGGAAGTCGTGTGAGTCATTTTGTTTCTCTTTTTGTTATGCTACTGCTGGCTAGAAAAAAATCGAAAAAAAAAGAAAGAGAAATTCCAGAAAAAAAAGAAAGAAAAAGAAAAAGAAAAAAAAGAATCTGAAAAAGAAAAAAAAAGAAGACCCCCAAAAAAAAAGCGAAAAAGGGTCCAAAAAAGAAAGCCAAATAGCAGTTTAGCAAAGTTTGAGTCTTTTCCATTTTTCGTATTGTTCGTAATCGTGTTGTAATTTTTATTTTTTTATCTTTTTTGTCTTGAGTGTCATCTGTTCTAGACCACCCTCGTCCTGCCATTCAGGAAGTGGTGAATAGCTGAAGACTTTACTTGAGAGATGGGTAGAATAGGGGAGTGTTATCTTTTATAGGGAACCCTCCTTCGTTTGATGAGAACCAGTACTGGTTCGACCTCTTTTGAGGAAAAGTCTTAACATGGTGGAACAGCAATAAGTCCTCAGTTTCATAGGCACGGGGCAACCATTCGTATCTTAGCATGCATCATTACGTCGTCACTGACTAGGTCCAGGTAGAGAATGTTACGAGAGACTATCTTGTCTTGACATAAGTGCTTATGTGGATGTGTATAAGTCAATCGAGGTATTCTTCAACCTATATTCATGCTTTGATTCATATGGTTTTTGTTCATATGTTATTTGATAGATTCAGTAGATTAGTTCATTTTATTTGGCATGAAACTCCATTTTGTGTCTTGCATGTTTTTTGTATTAGAGTCTAGCTTAGTTGCTTGAGGACAAGCAAAGGTTCGGTTTGGGGAGTTTGATGAATGTGTATTTTACACTTTCATTCGAGTCTTTTTCACCTATTTTAGCTATCATCTATGTTAACTTAGCTATATTTTAGTACATTTTATTAGAATAGTGTCACGTTTCTCTTTAGATTTTATTTTACAGGTTTTGGTTGAATTCGGAGATTTCTGAGCAATTACATTGAAGTTGACAAGGAATTGGTGTTCTAGAAGCCTATTTGGAGTATCTGAAGGTTTTCGGATAGGATTTGGAGTCTAGGGGTCGAATCTGGAGGTTAGAAGGCCACTAGAAGTCAGAAACCGAGTCCGAAAAGGTGAAGAAATCCAAAACTGCGTCGAAAAACGCGGAATTCCGTGAAAAAAAGACGGGGGGAGAACCGCCACATCCTGCGGCGAACCGCCCCAGACTTTATTCGGGGCCTATATATAGTGCTCAGTTTTCTCTCCGAAAATCATATCTTTCCACACCTACTTTCTCACCTCTCTCTATAGTTTTAGGTAGGAACTTCCCGGGGCCTGTCCTGGGAGTTCTGTAGCTTAGGGGATACTTTTTCATAGCAGTTTGGAGCTTGTAGGACGGCAATCATCCGGAGACTGACAACCTTCGGTAACTTTGTATCTTACAGTTTTATTCTACTTATTTTATATTCTTTCAACATGTTTTCTTCTATGATTTCTGTTGATTGCATGCCTATTATGAGTAGCTAAACTTATCATTGGTGGTAGTATGTGAATTCTTAGCGAGGGAAGATAATCATGCTAATGGCTATATCGCGCATTATACTCCGTGTCATTGCTTTATTTCGTTGATCAGTTGTAACCAAAATTCTCGTACGTTGTATTGATTATTATGCACAATTGGACACTAGTCGACCATCAGACCAATTATCTTCGTAGTGTTGAATAATTACGGAACACATTAGGACAATCGTGATTGACTAGTCAGACCAAATTATCTTCGTAGTGCTTAATGCTTGCAACATGACACTAGATTGATTCAAAGATCTCTATGCAAGACCGAGGAATTTATGCATGATTATCGACCCATTATGTTAAGAAGGACCATACTATCACCAATCTCCATTATCTGTTAGAAACCCCCTATTGCTATCTATCTGCTGTTTTTATATTCTCTTGTTAAATAGATAAAGCTAGTTATAGTCCTGAGAGAACGACACTCGAGTCATTCTACTGCTACACTACGGTTTTCGTTGTAGTTTTGGATTGCCTTTGGCTAAATAACAAATTTATTTGACTGAACCGGGACCTGACAAACTCACGTTCATCAGTCAGCAATGTTGAAGTGTTTGCGGAAGCCTTCAACAATCAACTTAACGTTGATACTTCTACTGAGAATAGACCACAAGGCAGTGGAAATGAAATTCATGCCCAAGTCCCAGATATCTACATTGTAGATAATTTAGATGATCCAAATTTGGAACCAGCAAGTGACATTGCTGCTGATCTGCAAAAAGCGGCACTTGCTGATGCTGCTGAAAAGATGGTTGCTGAACAAGCAACTCATCAAGGTGCTGAAACCCCGCTTGCTGAAGGACCAGTTGCTGAGACAGCAATGGTTCCAGTTCCAGAAGTTACTGAAACACAAGAAGTATTATTCAATGACGCATCTCGTGATGTTGAGAATACTGGCCCATGTTCACCCAAGACATCAATTGACAAAGTCCAGCTTGTACTGGAAGAAATAAGCAAACAAATGGAGTTGGAGATTGAAGAATCATCCAACAAATCCATTGATGTCTTCATGACAAGCAGTGAGCTCAAGGGTCAAGATGCTTCTGCTCAACTTGTCATTTCAGAGACAAGGGAGATTGCTGAAACCGCACAGCTTTCTCAAATAGAGCAAGACAAGAAGTCTGCTGAAGAAACAGTCCAAGAAGCTGAAGAAACTGTTAATGCTGAGAGGACTGAGCCACAACCTGTCCTTCTTCAGCAGGTAGTTAATTCAACCATCAGTAAAACTTCAATTTCTGAAACTTATTCTTTTGCTAATATTATATTATCTCTACAGACTTCTCAAGATGCAAGTCAGATGGTTGCTGAAGCCTCTGCACCAGAACCAACACTCCCTGCTCAGCAGGTAGTTAATGTTTTTGGTATTAAAACTAAATTTGACAGCTTAATACTTGTGTCTAACTCAAATTTATTTCAGGATGAACAAATGGAGGATGCTACTCAAGCTCCTCATGGAATGGAAATTGTACAACATGAGCTCGCTGACTCTCAGCAGGTAAATCATGTTTCAGATATGAACTCTAAAAAAATTTTCCAAACCAATCCTGATCTAAATAACGTTCTTTTTCAGGCTCAAAAGGAGACCACTGAAGTGGTACTCATCACTGAAGATCATCAAGTAAGTTCTGAGGAACTGTACTTGAATTTCAAAAGGACTACTTTGTCTCAAGTTGCTAAGTCCGTCAGCAACTGGCAAAGATATAGGCGAATGGACTTTTCTGATCTTCACCTTCATCTTTCAAATGAGAAAAAGAGATTTTCTCTGCTGAAGCTCGAAACATTTGTCCACTCCATCCTTCCTGAAGAAATGTCATATTCTCAGCAAATGAGCTCGAATCTGATTGCTCAAATCAGAGAGAATATGAAGGAAAAATTCAAGAGTGCCTCTCCAGATGAACAAGATGTGATGCTCAAAGGTTCATTTGTACCTGTGGTGGCTGATCCCCAAAAAATCAATGAGGAAGAGGAAGTGACAAGTGTTGCTTTATATAAGAACGTTGAGCTCGTAATTCTGACCGATGATGATGAAGAAGAAGAAGATGAGAACATTCCCACTGATCCAAGTGATGATGAAGGGAAAGATTCCAAGGACAAGAAAGACGATGATGATGACAATCAAGGTCCAAGTCCTGATGCTGGAGGATTAAAGTTGACAGTTGCTGAAAATGCTCAACCCGAAAATCAGCAAGCTGAACAACAACAACCTCAGCAAGAATCTCAACCTCCTCCTGCAGCTGCTGAAAATCAAGCACCTGTGCAAGGTGCTGATACTGAAGAGGAATATGCCAGAAAAAGGGCTGCCTTGAAAAATGGCAAAAGTCCAGTTTCTGATGCCAAGGTTACTGAAGAAAACCTTAATGATGATGATGAAAAAGATGAAGATTACCAACGCGCTCTCCAGAACAGTCTCTTGATCCATGCAAGGCATACGCAGGATCTAGAAATTGGTCAATCTTCAGGAGTAAGATCAAAGGAAGTCCCCTCCCTTCCATTTACTACTGGCGAAACTCCAGTAATTGAGTCTCATACTCAATTAAAACTAACTACTGGCGAAACTCCAGTCATTGAGTCTCAAACGTTGCCTTCAGCAACTACTCAATTAAAACTAACTACTGGTGAAACTCCAGTTGTTGAGTCTGAAGCGTTGCCATCAGCAACCACTCAACAAAAAGGAAGTGAAGCTAATGATAAAGGTCCTAAAGTTGCTCAACTTGATGAATCTGAGGATGACGACTACTTGTCAGAAAATGAGGATGAACAATCCAAGCGAGACCCCAAAGTTGTTCAGATTCCTCCTCCTGATTACATCAATGATTTAGACGATGGTCTAAGAGCAGAATTGCTGATACGGGATGATCAGTTTGCTTCCAAACTTAAGGTTCATTCCTTAACACCACATCTAGTGCCGTTCCCAAGAGTTGAGGAGTTTACTCCTAGAATTTTAGCACTAAAGGAAGTCCATGATCCCTGCAAAGCTGAAGATGAGGCATTGCTTGCTGAGAGCCCACTTGACTTTGGAAAGATATTGGCTACAGTGCTGAGACGCACTACTACTTTGACCATAGCTCGGAAAGACATCAGTCTTTATCACAAAAGCTATGAAGAAGATGTAAGTCAAGCTCTAAAGCTAGCAAAGAATGCTCTCGTGAAGGCACAGACTTTCATGGATGAGAAGGCCGCAACAGAGAAAAGACATGAAGAGAACATGATGAGCATTCAAAGAGAGTTGTCAAAAATGACTTCTGACCAACAACAAATCATCATGAAATATAACAGTTTAAGTACTCTTGCTGAAAATTGCAATGAGTTTTATTCTCTACACATCACTCCGATGTTGCAATCCATGTCTAAGGGGGAAAAGAAGAGTACCAGAAAAAGAAACCAAACCCCTCCTGTTGTTGATGTGCCACTGCCCATAGAACCGCTTGCTGAAAGAGAGCAAAGTTCTAAAAGGCAAGCAGAATCTGAGTTGAATTCAGCAAGTACCAAAAAGAGAAAAACCGCTGCTGAAACTCAAGATTTTTGCCATACTGAAAGTCATCACAATCTGAATGAAGATGATGAAGATGATGACAATCAAACAATAGCTCAAGCCATAAGAGCTAGACCCTTAACTGCCATAACTCCGTCTGGCCACTCAAAGCATTTCTCGTCTGACTCTTCAGCAAGAGATCAAGACAATGCTAAGACAAGAAGAAGAAGGCAAAGACAGGAAGAAAAGAGGCTGGCCAGCATTGCTATTGGCTCCGGCATTGAATACACAAAGACCAGCAATGAAGAAACCACTCAGAATGTAATCAGAAACATTCATGGTTGCTGGATCTTAAAGGTGGAAGACTTGCTGGTGAATGAGTTCTTTCCTACAGCCATATTGAATCAAATGTTCAAATGGATTGAACTCAAAGTCGAAAGAAATCAAAGGGAAGAATCCCTCCCAAGAAATATTGCTGGGAGATGGTTGAATCTTGAGGTCTCAGTAAGAAGAATTGCCATTGGTAAGACATATAAACAAGAACCAAGTCTGATCAAACCACCTGGCATTGCTTACTACTCTGACCTAGTAACAAAGAAAACAAAGAAGAGACTTGGATTGATTCCTTATGAGTACTTCTATCTCACTGCTAAGGATCAAGAAGAAGATCTTCTCTAGCTAAGAAAGATTCATCCAAAAAGCATTTCAGATACACAGCTTCTCCATGCCAGCAATTGGGGCATGCATTTGTGGGTGACTAATTACATGGAAATGAATGCTGAAAAGCATCATCATACCGCCTGCAAAAACGCAAGAATTCTTCAACTACAAGTCCGTAGGCTTCTGGAAAACTACGAAAAGGACTGTGTTGAATTTACTGCACTTGCTGAGAAGAGTGTAAGAGAGATTTTGAGAAAATCATCTGGAAGAGCTTAACTCTCTGTAATAGTTTTTGTTAAAGTTTTGTTTGTTGATTCTGTTTAAGTTATCTCTGCTATTTCATGTAAACTTCTGAAAGATAACTATCAGCAATGAAGCTTTTGACTCTTATTGGTTCTTGATTATGCAATTTACTTATGCTTACTGTTTAATTATTCAAGTATGCTTGCATTAATCAACTGATTTATTCAACATCAGAAACCTCTAAAAGGGTAACAATTAATTTAGCCATGGATTGCTAACATCAAAAAGGGGGAAATTTGTTAGGAAACTTGTAATTTTGATGAGCAATTAACCATGCTAAATTAAGGAAAGTCCCGTAACTAGTACTCTTAAGGTCCATAGGAATTTAGAATTTTAAGGACATTGTAAAAGAGGAACGTTTGCTGAAGACTTAGATTAGGTGCTAGATAGGTTGGTTTTACCGCTTACGATGTATTTTATTTTCTGAAAAGAAAATAACTTATTGAAGCTTTAGCTTATGATGTATCTTATTTTCTGAAAAGAAAATAACCTATTGAAGCATTTGCTGACGATGTACTTTGTTTTTACAAACAAACTATTGAAGCATTTAGAAACCGCTCAGAATCTTGAAGATTATCGAAGATCTGAAGACTTGAAGATTATCGAAGATCTGAAGACTTGAAGAATTCGAAGATCTGAAGACAAGAAGATTTCTGAATATTGGTATCTACAAAGGCACATGTTGCTCAGAAAGTGGAAACTTCAGCAACAGCAGTGCATAAGTGAAAATCTGAAAGACAGAGTAGGTTGTGCTTGCTGAAACTGAGACTGACCACTTGCTGATGAACATATGTGACCTCTTGCTGAAAGTACTTGTATTTGCGCTCCAATGTTACTGTTTGAATTCTATTCAAATATGCATTAAATGCAAAGCATGCACGCGAAGGACATGAAGACTAGAAGACAAACAAGGACGCTGCTGAAAGTACAAAAGCAAGATAGTGACATCTTAAGGATCAAAAGCCTTGGAATTTAAAATTCAAACGGCTCCTTACTTGCACTATAAATAGAGGTCATCGGCTAAGAAATTAGTTAAGTGTTCTTTCTTTCGAACAAGAACAAGTCTTGACACCAGAAACAATCAAACTTGTTTACTGCAAAGTATTCAAAGTTGTGTTTCTTAGATTACTTGTTGTAACTGAATAAGTTATAATTAAGTTATCTCACCCCAAAACTCTCTAACTGAAAATACACCCTTTCAGGCGTGATATTCAGGGGGAACTTAATCGAGCATAGTTTTGCTGATTAAAAGTACCAAGTTTGGTGGAGAACAAGGTTACGTTCTCTAGATTAGGTTGGAGACGAAGCAAGTGTGCTTTGGTTTCTGTTTGAATCGCTCTAGATAGGAGATTGTAAGGAACCTCAATCATATCTTAGTGGATTCAGTCCTAGAAAGGACAAAGTGGATTAGTTGAGAGATTACGCCACTCTCAGATACCACTGTAAAAGTGTTTGTGTGATTTACTTACTGTACTTAGTTTTCAGCAAATCATATCTGTCTGTACACAGTCACTCACATCACTTGTTGAAACCTTTACTTACTGAAAGAGCACTTATTGTATCAAAGACTTCCGCTCTCTGATTTTAAGTATCAGCAAACCAAGCTACTGAAAAGTAACTTACGCTTGCTGAGAAAGTTAAGTATCAGCAAACTCATTACTGAAAAGTAATAAGCACTTGCTGAGAAAGTTTTAAACGATGAAAGTTTGAAAAGACTATTCACCCCCCCCCCCTCTAGTCTTTTCTTGTTGTTTAAAGGGACCAACAGGTTTCATAAGAAGATACCTCAGATCTGAAAAACTAATGCACTAGGGTGAAATCTGTTCGGATGACATGATAGATCATGTAATAGGCTTCGATTGAAGCTAAAGAACACTAAATTTGGTGGAGAAATGAAGAAGTTATGAAGATTTGAAGGCAATTTCGCGAAATTCGGTTTTTTGAAGAGAAAGAGGTGAAGACAATGAAGAAAATGAGCTAAAAAAAGAAATCCGTGTTTTTTAATCATCAGAAGTCGTGGGGCGAGTCGCCCCATACGGGGCGATTCGCCCCCCACTCCCCGATGCGGGGTGACGAAATCTTCGACAAAATATGCGGTTTTTAATCCCCGAAACCATTTTTCTCATAAAACCACTCGAAAAATCTCACTCGAACATAGCATAAGCACATACGACACAGAAATGAACAAATCCACATATGAAAAGCAAATTGTTCAAGAATGAATGCATGCAAAAAAGCAGTAAAGAGAGCGATAAAAATTCCGAGTTGCCTCCCGGATAGCGTCATTGTTTAAAGTCTTTGACTCGACTCCTGTCTGCGCCTAGCTCTTCTTTTTGCGGGTACTAGACTTCCCCTTCATGGATCTCCTCCTCATGCCACGAACCTGTGAATAAGAAAGAACATAGGCTGCAAGACCACAGTAGTGAGTAGTGTAAGAAGTATCAGGCGGATCAGGTGGATCAGATATGGCTTGCAACACATGTTGCTTGCCATCCACTTCAATAGTGCAAGTTCTTTGGTAGATGTCCATCACGGAGCGTAGCTTAGTTAAGAACGTTCGTCCCAATAGAATGACATCCCCCGCCCCAGGTGTAGACGCCGACATAACTACAAAATTGGTATATACAGAAGCTTCACCAATCTTGACCAACACATTTTTCACAACGCCTTCGGGTCTCACAAAGGATCCATCCGCCAGTTGCACAATAGCCCTATGCTCAGATAGTTTTCCAAGGCTACTCTTCTCAAACACATTCAAAGGGAGCACGTTAGAGTAGGATCCCGTGTCTAGTGTGGCACGGACATTTTCAAGCTCACCAATCCCGACCTTAACATCGAAACTTTTAGGGAGTGGCTCGGGATCCTCTTGCTCCTCTTCACTCTCGTCAGAACCAAGGTCCTTCTCTTCTTCCTTAGCCTGTGGGAGTACTTCCTGTAAGAAAATATGGTCAGAGTTACCCCTAGAGTACGCAGCGGAATTTCAAAACTTTTCTTAACATACAAGTTAATTGATTATGTATATGCCGTATATATTTAAACACGTCAATTAGAAGACTAACCTTACTTCCAAAGCAACTTCCAAGTCTTCGTAATAATCCGGTGTATCGTCTCCTTCGTCGAAGTCGAAGATATCGGCAATACTTTGATTATCTGCAAGACAATAAAAGTTAGTTTCCAGCTCCTAGAACCTCAACCTTGGTATCCACGGATGAACAGCCTATCGGAAAGAATGCTAGGATATTCTTTGTGTGACCAAAAAGATGGGGCGGCGATTCCTCCGGTAGGTGGCGCGCGCGTGTAGCTTCTAGAGGAGGGGAGAGCTTTTATTTTCTCTAAGAAAACTGGGTAGAATAATTCTCTAAGAATTTGATTCTTCAACTGTATGAAAATCTATGTCAAAACCTCTCTAATAGTCTACTATATATAGTAGTCAATAGAAGCCTAAAGCATAAGCAATTAGACTTCGTAAAGGAATAAGAATCTAATTCTTATCGCACTAGGAAACCAATATCAAGTCTAGATTCATTCCCAATCAAATTAAAACTCAATCAGGAAAATCTAACTTATCCCTTGGACTTCTAATAGAGGAAGGAGTCGAACTCGTTCCCCTACTCAGCTCCTGCGCGCGCGCGCGCTCTCCCAGGGACAATAGGTGGGTCCCGATTTTGGGACCTACTCATAGTTCTAAGGCAATTCAAACTCCAAGTAGATTTTGCCCAAGTGCATATGTTAATTCTGAATTAACATATCCTTTCAAACAAACCTCTATTATATTTCCAAAATATAATCTTTAATTGTATTTACTTAAAATACAATTAATTAGCAAATTTAATTAATAATTCCAAATCATTAATTGAGCCACGAAATAATTAATTATAATCCATCAATCACAATTAATTCCAAATTAATTGCGATTCCATCTTCAAGGATATTCTGATAGGCTGAATCACCACATAGTGTGACCCATAGGGCCTCATCGTATTAAGCAAGTCCTAGAATCGGCAACATGGAATTCCTAGACGGTTCCATTTGCAATATTAATACATGAGGAAGTTTGAGAGGTTTCTCACAGCTAACCCTTTCGTTGCGAAGTCTGTTGCGCTCAACGCGGCGATGGTAACGTCCCTTCATCTGATTTGCTCGAATGTATTTAGGATCGATGAAGTGTCTATCCCAATAATACATCCACGGGCGTCTTCAGTGAGTTGCATGGTGAATCCAATATCTATTATGACCATCATAATAATATTGATACGCTGGCCAGCGGTTTTACCATCACAACTATGAACGACTATGAGCAGTGCTCTCCTGTGCTACACTTGAGAGATGAATCCTTCACAGAATCACTTATCATTCCCATTTGTATGTAGCCATAATCCTGGATCGTGTCTTAGGTCAACTGCTTATTCAGAGCTGACATCGACGGGTCCACCAAGGATATGGGGCAACAAATGTGATGATAAAGTCCTGTAAGTCCAAAGGACGACTGACATCACTTCGACAACTCACCGGTTCCCATAAACACTTCGGTGTAGAGTATACATCGATGGGAGTGTCCGATGGGTACTTCCATTGTTCGATAAAGCTTCTTCGAACAACTATACGCAGTTATGGGAACGTTTCTCGATTGTCCAACAATCCGTTCCGTGGCCGTGGGATCGGCTCACACTTGCTCCAACAAGTATAACCTCCACGCATACTTGTCTTGTCTGGTTCATTCAGACCCCTACATCCGAGATGAACCTCGACTAGGGAGAGTTTGGGATAGATGATAACTCACATAGCTCCCACTATCTGTGTGATCGGTCATCTATCCGAGGGGACATGTTTAATATCAATACAGACAGTAATAGAGATATGACATGCTGCATGCCCGGTGTAATATAAATATGAAAGCGATACTCAATAGTAAAATGCAACAAACATATATTATATTACGTTGACCTGTGTAATAGTACATATATGCCCTCTATAAGTGAACTATGCCCTTAGTAAGGACTGTCTCTAGGACATATACACTATCAATCTCCCACTTGGACTAGAGCCAGTCACCTTTATGCCTAATACCCAGATTAGCATAATGTCTTAAGTGGACTTCCACTGATAAAACCCTGGTGAAAGGATCTGCCACGTTGTCCGTGGTAGAGACACGTTCTATACTAACTTTTCCTCTATCAATAATCTCACGTCTAACGTGATACTTTATAAGTACATGTTTGTTCTTGTTTGTAGATCTAGGCTCCTTAGCTTGAGCGACGGCGCCCGTATTGTCCCAATAAATCGTTATTGGACTAGGAGCAGGAACAACCCTCAATTCCTTCAAGAACTCTGAAATCCAGACAGCTTCTTACGATGCTTCTGATTCAGTAATGCACTCGGCTTCTGTGGATGAGTCAGCAATCGTGGCTTACTTAGAACTCTTCCAACATATAGCTCCTCCGTTCAATTTGAATACGTATCCTGTCCGTGACTCAAAGTCATCAGGATCTGATTCAAATCCAGCGTCGACATAACCAGACATCTTTAATTCTGGTTCTCCACCAAACACCAAGAGCATCTCTTTAGTCCGTCAAAGGTACTTAAGAATGTTCTTTACAGCAGTCCAGTGAGGTACGCCTGGATTCTGTTGGTGTCGACAAGTGACACTAAGCGCATATGCCACATCGGACCTTGTGCAATTCATTGCATACATTATAGACCCTACTGCCGAAGCATAGGGAACACGACTCATTGCTTTTCTTTCTTCATCAGTTTTAGGACCATCCTTAACTGATAAGACAATCCCATGCCTAGCTGGGAGAAAGCCTCTCTTTGAGTCGTCAATCTTATAACGCTTCAGTATTTTGTCGATGTAGGTGGACTGTGTCAATCCTAACATCCTCTTGGATCTATCTCTATAGATCTTGATCCCTAGGATGTTCACCCAAGTCCTTCATTGAGAAGGTACTTGATGATCAAACTTTAGCCTCTTCTATCATAGAGACATTGTTTCCCATGATCAAAATGTCATCAACATAGATGATCATGAAAACGACTCCCTTGTCGCTGTGCCTAGTGTAGATACAGGGATCTTCCTTGCTTCTGATGAAGTCAAACGATTTGACAACTTCATCAAAGCGGATATTCCAGCTCCTAGACACATGCTTTAGCCTATAGATGGATCTCTGTAATTTACATACAGTAGTTGGCCTGGTTTTACTAATAAAACCTTCCGGCTGTACCATATAGACCTCTTCCTCAAGGTTGCCATTGAGGAAGGCAGTCTTTACATCCATCTGCCCGATCTCATAATCATAGTAGGCAGCTATCGCAAGTATAATTCGAATGGACTTCAATTTTGCTACCGGTGAAAGGGTTTCATCGTAATCGATGCCATACCTTTGCGTGTGGCCTTTCGTCACAAGCCTAGCTTTGTGCGTTTGTACCTTGCCATCGGCATCTGTCTTTCGTTTAAAGACCCATTTGCACCCAATAGGTCTAACCTCTTGGGGCAAGTCTACCAAGTTCCAAACTTGGTTCAGGTACATGGAGTCCATTTCCAATTCCATGGCCTCTTTCCATTTGTCTGAGTCAATATCAATTATTGCCTCTTTGTAGGTCTCGGGATCTTTCCCGATCTGATAAGCCGACATCAAGTTCACTGATGTCTTCTATCATAAGGCTTTGCTTCTGAGGTCCTTTTAGGATCCTCTTCGACCTACGGAGCTCGACTAGTTCTGGTGCTTTTCTTTTCTGGCTTCGTGTAACACGAACATTATCAGTGGGCACTGATGCAGCTGGTCGCGCCCGCGACCCTGTTCCCTAGCGGGAGGCTGCTCTTGTGCAACTCGTTGCACATTTTGATTGACAACGGGTTCTATTGGTGTGGTTTCAACTGTTGATCTAATCACAGGACTCCCACTGACTATGACATGCCTAGCAAATGTCATATCATTACCCTTGTCTGCTTCGAAAGCTCCCACTGAACTTGAGTCCAAATCAGAAGATTTAGAGAACTCATGTTCGCGCGTGTCAAAGTCTTGAATTTTTTCAAGTTCTATCATGTCATCTAACCTCTCTTCTTCGAGGTATTCTGCTTCTAAAAACTTAACGTTTCTAGAAACTATCACCTAGTGATCTTCAGCATGATAGAATTCACAGCCTCTCGTCTAACGAGAATAGCCTATGAAATATACTTTGACACCCTTGACATCTAACTTATCAGTGAGCTTCAGTTTGACTATCGCAAGACAGCCCCAAGGTCTAAGATAGCCCAGTGAGGGCTTCTTTCCCTTCCATAACTCATAAGGAGTTTTCTCCACTGATTTAGATGGTACACGATTCAGAATGTAGATTGCAGTTTGTAGTGCATATCCCCATAGATGTTTTGGAAGAGTCGAGAATCCAATCATTGATCTCACCATGTCTAACAGGGCTCGATTCCTTCTCTCAGACACACCATTCAATTGTGGTGTTCCAGGAGGAGTCCATTGCGATTGAATTCCATTTTCCTTCAAGTAGTCGATAAATTCTTCACTAAGATATTCACCTTCTCGATCTAATCGAAGAGTGACTATCCATAGGTTCAATTCATTCTCGACCTCATTCCTAAACTCCTTGAATTTCCCAAAGGTCTCGGATTTATTCTTCATAAGATAAATATATCCATACCTTGAGAAAGTCAGTAAAGGTAACGAAGTAAGGATAACCCCCACGAGCATGGACTTTAAAAGGTCCACATACATCGGTATGTATGACCTCTAAGCAGCGAGTGGCACGAACACCTTGTCCAACAAAAGGTTTGTTCGTCATCTTACCCTTAACACATGATTCACATGTACCATATGATTCAAAATCAAATGGTTCTAAGTAGTCAAACTTCTTATTCTTTGAAACCGTGTTTCATTGATATGGCCTAGCCAACAATGCCATAGATAAGATGGATTATTCTTCCTACTTGAAGACGGTTGTTTGTTATGTATTTGAAATAAAGGTAGACTACTTTGCAAAATATATAAACCATTCACTAAGCGAGCTTTTCCATAATACTGGTCATTTAATGAAAAAATAACAAGTATTAGGAAAAACCCAAATTGTCCAACAATGGAATGAAAATAATATTTCTGACAATGGATGGAACAAAATAAACGTTATCAAGTTCTAAACATTGTCCTGATGGTAAATCTATCTTGCAGCGTCCAACGCGTTTGGCTTCAACTAGATTGTTGTTCCCAACATGCAAGTTGATTTCACCTTACTTGACTAGCCTGTGTTCAATGGCCCCTTGCACATTATTATAATGTGCGAGCCACAGGCTGTATCTAATACCCAACCATTGGAGTCAAAAGTAGTCATATTCATTTCAATAACAAACATACCTGAGCTAGAAGCCGGTGGCTTCTTAGCTTGATCTGCCCTCAGCTTAGGGCAATCTTTCTTCCAATGTTCTTTCTGCTTACAGAAATGACATTCATCTGTGCGTACCGTTCCGCTTCTCTTGAACTTCCTTTTCTGGTTCAGACGCTTAGGCTTATCACTCGAAGTGTTAGCCTTGGCTCCCGACTTTCCCTTACCCTTAGCAACTTTGTTTCTCGGGTTTCGGTTAGACGGTTGCCCAACAAACATGATCGACTTTTCCTTCTTAGGAAGAGTTTGATCATATGTCTTCAGCAGATTATGGAGTTCGGGTAGTGTTACGTCCTTCGCATTCATGGTGGTTAACGATGAACTGCGAATACGAACTCGGCAATGATTGATGGACAAAGATCACCATGATCTTATTCTCATCTTGAGAACATGTTCAGACATGTTCCCTCCTTCATTGAGCTTGCATCTGTGTATCTCTTTGATCAAATCAAATTCAACACTTCTAGCTGTCGTCTTAAAGACCGACTCAAGATGCTTTAGCATCTCATACGACAACATGCTATCATGTTGTCTCTGCAGCTCATTGCTCATTGCCGCCAGCATAATACACTGCGCGGATCTAGCATCCTCATAATGCTTATCAGACTTTGCCTTGTTGGCTTGATTCCAAATCAGTAACTTGATAGGCAGTCTGATTCTCGGGACACACGGGATTAGCCTCGTCCAAGACGTACTCAATCCTCTCGTACCTCAGCACCAAACATATATTCCTGATCCAATCTAGGAAGTTTGGTCCGGTCAAAATTTGCTTCTCTAAGACAGAACGGAGCGAGATACTCGCCATTTCGGTTTCCAGGAGAAATAATATAGAACGAAAATAATAAATCAACTATTGAAATATTATTTCTAAATACACAGTCAACATAACTAAACAACAAGGTCCTTTAGCTGTTTAGCTCCCACTATTTTCACATATGCTTGCCCCCACAACAAACATACGGGTAATGTCCAACAAGTTACCGTAGTGGCCAAGATCCAAATCCATACTATGCTATACTCCAACGGGGGCTGGTCGCATAGCATAATATGACCGGTAGGACTAGTAAGACTATCCAATTGCGTCACGCAACTCTTGGTTGTTAAATCTAATTTAACCCGATGCCCTACATATTGTACCTATCGAGGTCGCTAGATACAATATGCAGTAAGTCATAACCATAGGCTTACTCTAATCTGACGATCACTGCGAGTCTGTAAGACGAGGTCGCCAATACAAGAAAACGCAATGAAAGTTCAGAATTAAAGCACCCTATGGAAAGCATCTCAGAAATACATACATATATATTTCTGTACTTATATTGGTTGGGGCTTGTAGCTTGAGGGTTGTTATCATTCATCTACAAACAAATAAGGGCGCCGCCTACCCATCATGCATGAACGGTCTTCACGTAATGGATGCCGCCTATCCATTCTAGTTCTAAACGCGGTCAAGCACATAATGGGTGCCGCCTACCTATACATAAAATATGCGGTCCGACATATAAGAGGGCGCCGCCTACCCTCGCATGCATAGCGGTCGAACGGAAAGTAAAATACTTGGTATTTAAACATGCATTGTCAAACAATAGCATATCGAGCATATGAAACAAGTAGTAGCCTATGTGGATGACAAATGACTTCATAATTTCATTATAAAAATTATAATCACATACTTATAATCTCTATGAAATAATTGAAAATTTGGACTAGATTGAAAAATCGAAAATTCTATTGACCAAGTAGCAATTTTCGAAAAACCCGAAGGACTTAATTGTAATTTTTTGAAACCTTAGAGGTGTTAAATCTAAAATTCAAAAGTAGAAGGACTAATTTACAATAAACAATAAATTGATAAATTACAAATAAGCCCTTTAACTTTATACTAATTAAATTTAACCCTCTAGTTAAAAATAATTACAATTAAATCATATTTATATTCCAAATATAAAATTCAATCCTCAAAATTTTCAAAAATTCGATTTTGGGTCCAACCCGAAAAATATATATATATATATATTAAAATATGGGACGGGACCTAGTCCCGTCCCCTACAGTGCCTGCGGCCGCGGGCGCCCGGCGACAGCGGCACGCGGGCACGGGCGCCTGCGTCCGCAGGCGCGGGTGCCTGCGTCCCGCAAGCACCCGGGGCGCCTGCGGCATGCAGGCGCCTGGCGCCCCAGGCACCGTGCGCCTGTTGCCACAGGCGCGGGTGCCCGCAGGTACCCGGGGCGCCTGCGGCACGCAGGCGGCCCGGTCAATATATATATTTTAATTTTATTATTTTTTTTGAAAAAATATAAATTCTAAATTTATATAAAAACAGAACTTTTGAAAATCGAATTAATCATAGAATCAATTGCATCCACATATCTACAAAATCATACAATATATATATACGTATATACGTAATCAATTAACCTGGCTCTGATACCACTGTAAGAAAATATGGTCAGAGTTACCACTAGGGTACGCAGCGGAATTTCAAAAATTTTCTTAACATACAGGTTAATTGATTATGTATATGTCGTATATATTTAAACACGTCAATTAGAAGACTAACCTTACTTCCAAAGCAACTTCCAAGTCTTCATAATAATCCGGTGTATCGTCTCCTTCGTCGAAGTCGAAGACATCTGCAATACTTTGATTATCTGCAAGACAATAAAAGTTAGTTTCCAGCTCCTAGAACCTCAACCTTGGTATCCACGGATGAACAGCCTATCGGAAAGAATGCTAGGATATTCTTTGTGTGACCAAAAAGATGGGGCGGCGATTCCTCCGGTAGGTGGCGCGCGCGTGTAGCTTCTAGAGGAGGGGAGAGCTTTTATTTTCTCTAAGAAAACTGGGTAGAATAATTCTCTAAGAATTTGATTCTTCAACTGTATGAAAATCTATGTCAAAACCTCTCTAATAGTCTACTATATATAGTAGTCAATAGAAGCCTAAAGCATAAGCAATTAGACTTCGTAAAGGAATAAGAATCTAATTGTTATCGCACTAGGAAACCAATATCAAGTCTAGATTCATTTCCAATCAAATTAAAACTCAATCAGGAAAATCTAACTTATCCCTTGGACTTCTAATAGAGGAAGGAGTCGAACTCCTTCCCCTACTCAGCTCCTGCGCGCGCGCTCTCTCCCAGGGACAATAGGTGGGTCCCGATTTTGGGACCCACTCATAGTTCTAAGGCAATTCAAACTCCAAGTAGATTTTGCCCAAGTGCATATGTTAATTCTGAATTAACATATCCTTTCAAATCAAACCTCTATTATATTTCCAAAATATAATCTTTAATTGTATTTACTTAATATACAATTAATTAGACAATTCAATTAATAATTCCAAATCATTAATTGAGCCACTAAATATTATAATTAATTCCAAATTAATTATAATCCATCAATCACAATTAATTCCAAATTAATTGCGATTCCATCTTCAAGGATATTCTGATAGGCTGAATCACCACATAGTGTGACCTATAGGGCCTCATCGTATTAAGCAAGTCCTAGACTAAGCAACATGGTATTCCTAGACGGTTCCATTTGCAATATTAAACATGAGGACGTTTGAGAGGTTTCTCAAAACTAACCCTTTCGTTGCGAAGTCTGTTGCGCTCAACGCGGCGATGGTAACGTCCCTTCATCTGACTTGCTCGAATGTATCTAGGATCGATGAAGTGTCTATCCCAATAATACATCCACGGGCTTCTTCAGTGAGTTGCATGGTGAATCCAATATCTATTATGACCATCATAATAATATTGATACGCTGGCCAGCGGTTTTACCATCACAACTATGAACGACTATGAGCAGTGCTCTCCTGTGCTACACTTGAGAGATGAATCCTTCACAGAATCACTTATCATCCCCATTTGTATGTAGCCATAATCCTGGATCGTGTCTTAGGTCAACTGCTTATTCAGAGCTGACATCGACGGGTCCACCAAGGATATGGGACAACAAATGTGATGATAAAGTCATGTAAGTCCAAAGGACGACTGGCATCACTTCGACAACTCACCGGTGCCCATAGACACTTCGGTGTAGAGTATACATCGATGGGAGTGTCCGGTGGGTACTTCCATTGTTCGATAAAGCTTCTTCGAACAACTATGCGCAGTTATGAGAATGTTTCTCGATTGTCCAACAATCCGTTCCGTGGCCGTGGGATCGGCTCACACTTGCTCCAACAAGTATAACCTCCACGCGTACTAGTCTTGTCCGGTTCATTCAGACCCCTACATCCGAGATGAACCTCGACTAGGGAGAGTTTGGGATAGATGATATTCACATAGCTCCCACTATCTGTGTGATCGGTCATCTATCCGAGGGGACATGTTTAATATCAATACAGACAGTAATAGAGATATGACATGCTGCATGCCCGGTGTAATATAAATATGAAAGCGATACTCAATAGTAAAATGCAACAAACATATATTATATTACGTTGACCTGTGTAATAGTACATATATGCCCTCTATAAGGGCATTATGCCCTTAGTAAGGACTGTCTCTAGGACATATACACTATCACTTCCCCCTTGCAACACTCGCACTTAGTAACCTTCTTGATGGTGATTTCAACAGGTAGAACACTGATGATGTCGTTTTTCACCAATTAAATTTGTTTAAAAGCCTAAGAACACTTATACCTACACAAACTAGAGTGCAATGGCAAGTTGTCCCCGACTGTCGTTCTCTCGGGACCTAACGTGGCTTTGCTTGAGGTTTTTGCTAGTAATTTCAGTCAACGAGTTCAAATGTTTGTAGAATTGTTCCCTTAGAACAAAGCAACGAGAAATCAGATTGATGTAATCAAGTTTGGAAAACGGTTGGTGGTAGAAATAAAATACACATGCATGGGTTACGAATATGCTCACAAGTTCAGTGCGTAAAACCTTCGATCAAGTCTGCTAAGCAACTCGTCTAGGTAACTTTCAAGACACACATCATAAAAGACCACTATCAATACTTTAGAGGTGCTTGTCACTAACACCATTTATCTAGCATGCTGCAAATCTCTAACATACAATCCTATAGCTTTCATTGACCAAGAGTTTATCACTATACTCAATTCGAATATATTTTATAGGCAACTAAGAATCATATGAAGGAATTTGCAGCAAGATTGAATCACAATCTCATGTAAGCATAAACATAACCCATAGCATGCATATTCTACATTCTACCACCAACAGAAAAGATTTAGCTACTCATATTCATCAACATAGACATCAATTCATATGAATAATAATCAGAATACATCATATCAAACTACAAGACAAGAGAGTGATACAAGTTACCACCAAAGCTGTCACTAATCGGTGGAAATCAAAGAAAACCTCTCCATAGATGATTACAAAGGATGAATTCCAATCAAAATCTTGAATCCAAGCTAAATTACAATGTAATCTGAGTTTTCTCTGAGTTTTGGGGCTTAGGAGCTCTCCAAAACGAAGCTACAGTTCAAAAGATATTCAAAAAAATGACTGAAGATCAGATCTAAGAAGGAAAATCCGAAAACGTAACCGCTGCCAAGCGGATCGCTTGCAGAAGCCAAGCGGAGCGCTTGGCAAGCGAAGCGCTTTGGCACTCCAAGCGCTTCGCTTGGCTTCTGTGCCAAAGCTCCTGGAAAATGAAGCGGAGCGCTTCACTATTCCAGGCGCTTAGCTTGGCTCCTGGGCAGATTTTTGTCTTCAAACTCAATCTTTTTGCCCTCGCACGGCCCTCGGGTGCCTTGGACTCATCCTTCTCGATGCTTATTGATGCTCAAACACTTACGAACAAGCCACGGAGATTGGGGAACTTCAACGGGGCCATATTTTCCATCAAAAAGGCTCGTTTTTAGCTCCAAAAACGCCGTTTCGTACCTAAGTGCCTGAAAATGTAAAAAACACAAAACGTGACACTATTCTACAAAACTAACCAAAAAACAAGGCTAGAAGATAGCAAAAGAAGGTAAAAAAGACAAGATGAACGCGTCAAAAATACGTTCATCAAACTCCCCAAACCAAACCTTTGCTTGTCCTCAAGCAACAAACTATCCTAAATGCAACACAAAAGGAGTCTCATGCCAAGTAAAGGGAACTAATCTATTGAATCTACCAAATGCTTATGAACAAAACCAAATGAGCATGACATGCAAGTAGGTTGAAGTATGCCTCGATTGCGAATATACACATTCTCATGTGCACTTGGTTAAACAAAGGAGTCTCTCGTAACATCTTCTACATGGACCTGGTCAGTAACGACACAATGATGCATGTTATCATACTACAATTGCCCCGTGCCTATGAAACCGAGGGCTTACTATTGTTCACCAAGCGAGACTTTTCCTCAAGAGAGGGCGAACCAATACTGGCTCTCATCAAACGAAGGAGGGTTCCCTTAGAAAGATAACACTCCCCTATTCTACCCAGACTCTCAAGAATGAGCCTCTTTCAACCACTTCTTGAATAGCAAGACGAGGGTGGTCAAGAACAGACCTTGGACAAAGGCGACACGAAACGAAAGATAGAATTTACAACTCGATACTTCACAAGGACAAAATATTTACATGAACCTTGACACTACGAGACTGCTTTTGGCTTGCAACGACCCTTCTTTTGCTTTTGGGTCTTATTCTTTATTTTCTTTTTCTTTTTCTTTCTTCTTCTTTTCTTTTTCTCTCTTTTCTTCTTTTTTTTTTTTTTTTTTATATATATATATATAGGGGCAAGCAGCAGTACTATGTGTCAAAAACACCTCCCCAAACCTATTCGAAAGAATGGGTTTGAGCACAAAGACGAAAAAGAAAAAGGAAAGACTCTTTTACAAAGACACCTCCCCAAACCTATTCGAAAGAATAGGTTGGGACACAAAACAAAAAGAAAAAGAAAAAGGGAAACTTTACAACGACTCAAAGACGAAAGACAAGATCAAATAAGGCAACCCCCTCCCCAAACCTATTCGATAGAATAGGTTTAATACAATGAATCGCACACCTCACACTACCTCCTTCCTAGGCATTTGGCAATCTCTAATCGAGGTGAAGAACTTGTCGCCTCTTACGTACATAATTACACGGGTTACAACCATAGACTCTAACATGCATCATTTTATAAGGTCATCGTGAACCGCAGCAGAAGAAACACCACTCAAGGTGATGTCGAGACTACTAAGCTTAACTAGTGCACATGCGAATGTGACAAACCAAGCGAGACAAGCCTCAAACTACTTGCAACGTGATGCAACATATGATCAATGGTCATAAACACTTAGTCTACTCAATAAAAAAGTTCAAAAGACTTGGCAATAAACTCCATACACAACAACGTGCAACAACTAATCTATGGATGATATGCATGCAAAAATTTGAAAAAACACGACAAATCACATGAACTTGAGTAAAATCAGGCATGTACGAACCACACAAGCATATAGTACTGAAAATCCAATACCCCCTCCCCAAACCTAAACTTTTGCTCGTCCTCGAGCAAAGAAAAGTTGAATGAAAAGGAAAAATTGGATTGAAAGTACACTTCCCTGAGATAAAGGTTCGTGTCCAATCTCCTATATATGAGTAGTACCTGAAAGGACTCAAGAAACATGTGAAAACGGGTGCGCAAAGGTGAAAAGAATGGAAAAAAACGAGGAAAATCTGGGTACAGGGTCCAGGCGGACCGCTTGGCGGGAGCCAAGCGGTTCGCTTGGCAAGCGGAGCGCTTGGGAGGCTCCAGGCTTTCAACGTTTTTTTTTTTTTCCTATCTTAAATCACCTAAGGCACCAAGACAAAAACTAGACTAAACTAATCACGACAAAAGGCACACAGGCCACAACTACAAAAGCAAACAAAGAGTACAAGAGTCATAAGTCATAACATCATACAACCAAATCGAAATGAAAAGAGTTTCAACCAACAATAGTAAACAAGCCAAAATAACGATAATATACAAATACTACCGATAAACGTGGCCTCTGTCGGCTGGTGTCTCTAGGAGAAGGGGTCGTAGGGGGTGTGGGAAAGGCACTCCCACTACCACCGGTCTGATCATAGAAAGGATACCCCGAAATTCGGCGAGCTAGGGCATCATGGGGTTCATCATCTCCTCTTGGTGGGCTCTCCAACGCCTAGTGTCCTCTGCTCGAGCGGATTCCCAACGCTGATCTACACGCCCTTGGTAATCATCCCAACGCTGCTCCTCCATCACACGGAAGTCCTCCCAACTCTTGACTTCACGCTCCTCAAATCCCCGGAATTGCTCGGTAAGCTGGGTCGACTGAGCCTCCAACATGGTGGTTTGGAAGCTCCCAAACTGATCGACCAAGATCTGGTTGAACCCCGAGAAGTCGAAGCTTCCTTGTCCGGCCGTAGGCGGAGGTGGAGGAGGTGTCACATGGCGCGTAACTCTTGGTTGCATGGGTTCTCCTTGCTGAGTGCACCAAGTCCCGTACATCTCATTGTACGTATCAATGTTGATGGATTTCTTCGGCTTCTTGTCCAGTACAAGGTCGGGAACTCCGACCTCCTTGCACATGCCCGTGATCAAGTTACCAAAGGCAAGCTTCCGGTTTGCATTACGGCGGCGCTTGAATTCCTCGAAGATGACGATGCCAGGAGTGAGAGGCAAATTATGCAAGAGAGCATAGACTAGGACTCCGTAATGCAAACCGGAATCAGATTGGCTTGAACGAACTTCAACATCATCCTTGCCTCGAATGTGAGATCGTTGTGGCGCAAAATTCGGGGTGGTTCATCAGGCAATTCAAAATCTTCCACGGTAATGCCATTCAGTACCTCCATGGGGTAATGATCAGACTCCCGGTCGTAGACATAGAGCTCCGCGGGATCAAATCTCTCGTTGGATGCAGGCTGGCGGTTTGGATCCCGCGCCAGTGGCCTATCCAATCGCATAATGAAGCTAGTGATGCTCAAAGGAGTAAACTCGACCTCAAACCGCGGACGGGAACCTCACCGGTCCGTTCATTGTAGTCCGTGAAGGCAATGTAGAAGTCCTCCACTACTACTTGGTCCCAATTTGGCATGACCTCGCCATAGTACTTCCAGCCTCGCTCAGTAATGAGCTTGTTGAGCTCTCTGGCAACATCCAACTCGCTCTCACCATCCGTGAAGCGAATGCTCCTCTCAGAAATGTACGTGTGCTTGTGGGCATGGCAACTCGCTTCGAATTGCCTTGCCCTCCCCGATTGGCGATACTCGCCGGGTGTGGCCGTTTGTTGGGCACTCGAGGTCCCTTCTCCCCTTGATCTCTTGGTTCTTCTTGATGCCATTGTACCTAGAATAATCTTATTAGATAACTTCAAGAGACAATGAGACTTAGACTCGACTCCTAGACTCCAATACTCACTCAAGTAATCTCATGGTGAGTTTGAAGGCTTGCTAAAGTTCATATGAACAAATCGAGAAGCTTTAACACTGCGTTACGATAAATCCATACGAATCTAAACCAATCAAACAAACTCTCCAATTGAATTACCCAACCAATCCAACACATTCTCATGCAATCACAACATCACCATAACCATAACATAACTCAAATTCAAACCTAACAATCATCAAACAATTATATAGCAAAAAATTCGAGCAATAGAATTCGTCATAAATCAAGAGGACCAAAATTCGAATTTAGATATCACATCTAGTAAGAAACATGCTCAACAATCATCATCAAACTCTAATTCACCAATGCATAACACAATTGAAGCTAATTAAGATAAAATCCCAAATTCAAGAAAGTTAGGGTTCATGAGAGGTACCTTTGATTCCTTGTTATGGATGCTTCAAACGTGAAATTTGATCGGTTAAGATGATAGAGGGGGTGATGGGCTTTGTAAAATGCACAAGATTGCAAGAATTGGTGGAGAATTGAGAGAGATTGAGATTTTTGGGGTGCTAAATCGGCAATGGAGGAAGAAAAACGAAGTGGGGAGCTTTGATACACAAGTGCCCCGCTTAGCTTTCTTAAGGAAAGCCAAGCGAAGCGCTTGGGCCGTCCCAAGCGAAGCGCTTGGCAAGCGGTCCGCTTGGGAACTGCCAAGCGCTCCGCTTGGATTTCAAGTAAGAATGAAATTCTTACTGGAAATTCAAGCAGACCGCTTGGGCGTGCCAAGCGCTCCGCTTGGATTTCCAGTAAGAATGAAATTCTAATTCTTACTGGAAATCCAAGCGGACCGCTTGGGCTAAGCCCAAGCGGTTCGCTTGGGACCTGAAGCTCCCAAATCCATTTTTTTTCGACTTTTGCTAAATTTTCACCCCAAAAACCTTGTCTAATCAACGAAACAAAATTTTAAACGTGCTTCTAATCTATATGCAAGTACCTACAACCTCGGGTTGCCTCCCGAGAAGCGCCTTCGTTTAAAAGTCGTTGGCTCGACTCTTCACAACTCATGCGGGATTGATTTCGCCTCGGGTACTAGACTTCCCCCTCCAATTGCCTCTCAAAGCATCAATTCCCTGCACATCTTGACGAACATAAAGTGGACCAAAAAATCATACAAGTTCGTTAGTATCAACATAAGCACATGAATCGACAATGGCTTGCAACGTGTGTTGCTTGCCATTTACCTCAAAGTGACATGTTCGGCGATACATGTCTATGACCATACGCACTTTGTTGATGAAGGCTCTACCCAAGTGAACCACATCCTTGAGCTTAGCGGAAGATGTAGGCATAACAATGAAATTAGTCTTCACCTCTACACCGGCAACCCTCACCGCCAAGTTCTCAATCACACCCAACGGCTTTTTCATGGACCCATCCGCTAATTGCACCATGCATTTCATAGGTCTCAATCCAGACAAACCCGACTCTTCATACACGTTCAAGGGTATAACATTCGCACCCGCTCCCGTGTCTAGAGTTGCCACTATTCCGTCCTTCTTCCCCAAGCCGATTTCAATATCGAAGCTCTCTTGGATGGGCACTACCACCATATCCACCATCTCATCCTCAGACGATGAGTTTTCTTTCACCTCTTCAACTATCGCATCAGATTGTGCGACAACTTCCTCTTCTATAACCACCTTGGGAGTCTCGACCTCCTCCCTCACTTTGCAAGTTTCAGTTATCTTGCAACTTGGCACCTCAACTAGTGCATTGTCTCTCACAACCGTGATCTCCACGGGCAAATCAGTCACCACGGTTATGGCCATAGCCTTCTCCGTGTTCCTGGGAAACTTCCCTTGCTCTCTACTAGCCCCCCGATCTATCAACTCTTGCAACTTCTTATGGAGGTTGCTACTACTAGCCTCAAGCTTCTCAAACCGCTGATTGTTAGTAGCTTCATTACGATAGTAATGCTCCATAAACTTATTTGTCTTCAACACAAGATCGTTGAGAGAAGAGACAAGAGGTGAAGGAAGCACCCCTCCGCCTTGTGGTCCCGAACTAGCAACCTGAGGTGGAGGTGTAGGATTAGAAGGCGGTGCTCCTTCATACCAATTGTTCCCATAGCTGAGACGACTTCTATCTTGATTAGGCCCATAGGCATATTGATCCGGGTTATGGACATAACCACGGTTGCCTTGATTCTAGTACCCACCTCGGGGTCCACGGTTTTGTGGCCTCATATTGCCATATCCTTGTCCGTAGTTCACATCTCCAACTACTTGTTCTCCCTCAGCAGCATACACTTCTTGACGGACATCGTTCGTGATATATTGCTCTCTACAAAATTCAGAACGGCATAAATAGGCCGGGTGCCCATAGTTCTTGCACACACCACAAACTTCCGTAGAAGGAGAAGGAACGCTTTGCCTCAAAGCTTGCTTCACTTAATGGGCGAACCCATCGAAGGCATTTTGTTCTACTACTACCTTGGCCTCACCTCTTTGCTCCTTTTGGAGCACACGAGCCCTCACATTCCGGTTTTGGGAATTCCGGTACATCATGTCCAGCTTCACTTGGGCTTGAGAAGGAAGCAACTCCCCCATACTACCTCCACAAATACTATCCACCTGAGATTGAATCTCGGGATGTAAACCATTGTAAAAGAATTGGAGAAGCTGACCTTTATCATACCCGTGATGTGGGAATCGATGATGCAACCCCATGAATCGATCATAGGCCTCGTGGAAAGGCTCATCATACCTCTGCTCGAAGGAGCTAATTTGGCTCTTCATAGCCATTGTCTTGGAAGCGGGGTAGTAACGCTCCATGAACTTATCAAAACATAGATCCCATGTTGTCAAAGACCCGGCCTCCAAAGTATTAAGCCAAGCCTTTGCACGATCACCTACCCCCATAGAAAAGACCTTCATGCGGAGATCATCATCCGTAACACCATCTCCTGGTCGCCCAAGATGGAGAACAAAATTCTCGAGCTCATTCAAGTACCCTATCACGTCCTCATTAGCCATCCCATAGAATTTGGGAAGTTGTTGGAACATGTGATTCTTGATCTCCAAGTTCCTTGTGGCATCATTGAGGACAATTGCTGGTCCTCTAGCCCCAACCGTAGGCTTAGTAAGTGTACGTATAGGCCGCTCCGCCATTTCACCTTCCAAGTAAACAGATTCAAGAATTGGCTCCAAAAGATAAGAAGAAGACTCTTCTCGAATATCGGAAGTGGAAGCTCTAGATGCTACTCCTTCAAACTCGAGATTCAAATTCCTCCTTCTCCTTTGAAACAAACGATCGATCTCGTCTACAAAAGGTTCAATAATAGGTCCACCCGTTCGGGTTCTAGGCATGCACTCACCTGAAATACAAGATAGTGAGTATCTCAAGCAAAAAGAAACAAAAACAGAAATGAGACAAAGAAGAGATGTTGGCTGAAAAAACCAAAACAAAAACACCAACCAAAGGAGTTAAGTCCCCGGCAACGGCGCCAAATTGATGATGTCGTTTTTCACCAATTAAATTTGTTTAAAAGCCTAAGAATACTTATCACTACACAAACTAGAGTGCAATGGCAAGTTGTCCCCGAGTGTCGTTCTCTCGGGACCTAACGTGGCTTTGCTTGAGGTTTTTGCTAGTAATTTCAGTCAACGAGTTCAAATGTTTGTAGAATTGTTCCCTTAGAACAAAGCAACGAGAAATCAGATTGATGTAATCAAGTTTGGAAAACGGTTGGTGGTAGAAATCAAATACACATGCATGGGTTACGAATATGCTCACAAGTTCAGTGCGTAAAACCTTCGATCAAGTCTGCTAAGCAACTCGTCTAGGTAACTTTCAAGACACACATCATAAAAGACCACTATCAATACTTTAGAGGTGCTTGTCACTAACACCATTTATCTAGCATGCTGCAAATCTCTAACATACAATCCTATAGCTTTCATTGACCAAGAGTTTGTCACTATACTCAATTCGAATATATTTTATAGGCAACTAAGAATCATATGAAGGAATTTACAGCAAGATTGAATCACAATCTCATGTAAGCATAAACATAACCCATAGCATGCATATTCTGCATTCTACCACCAACACAAAAGATTTAGCTACTCATATTCATCAACATAGACATCAATTCATATGAATAATAATCAGAATACATCATATCAAACTACAAGACAAGAGAGTGATACAAGTTACCACCAAAGCTGTCACTAATCGGTGGAAATCAAAGAAAACCTCTCCGTAGATGATTAGAAAGGATGAATTCCAATCAAAATCTTGAATCCCAAGCTAAATTACAATGTAATCTGAGTTTTCTCTGAGTTTTGGGGCTTAGGAGCTCTCCAAAACGAAGCTACAGTTCAAAAGATATTCAAAAAAATGACTGAAGATCAGATCTAAGAAGGAAAATCCGAAAACGTAACCGCTGCCAAGCGGACCGCTTGGAGAAGCCAAGCGGAGCGCTTGGCAAGCGAAGCGCTTTGACACTCCAAGCGCTTCGCTTGGCTTCTGTGCAAAGCTCCTGAAAAATGAATCGGAGCGCTTCACTATTCCAGGCGCTTAGCTTGGCTCCTGGGCAGATTTTTGTCTTCAAACTCAATCTTTTTGCCCTCGCACGGCCCTCGGGTGCCTTGGACTCATCCTTCTCGATGCTTATTGATGCTCAAACACTTACGAACAAGCCACGGAGATTGGGGAACTTCAACGGGGCCATCTTTTCCATCGAAAAGGCTCGTTTTTAGCTCCAAAAACGCCGTTTCGTACCTAAGTGCCTGAAAATGCAGAAAACACAAAACGTGACACTATTCTACAAAACTAACCAAAAAAAAAGGCTAGAAGATAGCAAAAGAAGGTAAAAAAGACAAGATGAAAGCGTCAAAAATATGTTCATCAATCACCCGCCAAGGTAATGGAATTCGACTTCTCAGTGTTGCTTGGCAGCTTGCCTTGCTCCCTACTTGCTCCTTGGTCGATCAACTCTTGCATCTTTTCATGGGCAAGCCTAGTGCTATCTTCCAACCTATCAAGCCTTGCTCTAGTCTTCTCAGATTCTTCTTCATAACGTTTGAGAAAACTTTGGGTGTGATCAACCATCTTCTGCAAGTTCTACATCAGTTGAGCCGACTTCGACTTCGGTTGCTCTTTTGGAGCGGGGTTTTCGCAGTGGTCATTACCATAGTTAAGCCTACTATGGTCTTGGTTAGGGCCATAAGTTTGGTTAGTCGGTGCATATCCTTGATTGTTTCGGAACCCTCTTCTCCAAAATCCACCTCGAGGATTCCTACCGTCTTGTCCGTAGCTAGCTTCTTGAGTACCAAACTCCGTAGCAAAGGCTTTCTCTTCGCCTCCTTGAACCCAGTTGCCATCATCATACGCAAGCTCCGATCTACACATATGAGCCCCATGCCCATAGTTCTTGCATATCCGGCAAACTTCGTTCAAAACAGTTGTTCCAGTTGCGCTCTTGAGGACTTGCTTCAACTCGTTGGTAAAGCACTCGAATTGATCCCCATTCCCCCTATACATAGGGGCTTCTTGAGTCGGTGGAGCTTCAGGTCCACGTCTCCTAACCATTGCTCTTGGGTCCTTGAACTGCGAACCCTTAGCAAGCCTTTCGAAAACTGCCCAGACGGCTTCTGCTGTTTCCTCCCAAATATTGCCTCGGCATTGGAAATCCACCACTTGTTGGTTCTCGAAGGTTAGTCCATTGTAGAAGTGTTGGACTAGGTCAGAAAGCTCAAAACCATGGTGAGGGCACTTGTTCGTGAGATCTTGGAACCTCTCAAACGCGGTGTAGATGGTCTCATCATAGTCCTGCTTGAATCCAGTGATATGCGCCTTTAGCGTGGTAGTCAAGGTGGGAGGGAAGTATTTTTCCATGAAAGCTGAAAAAACCTTCTCCCAAGTGTCCAGCGAGCCTGCTGGTAGAGAACTCAACCATGACTTAGCTCTGTCGCCAAGCCCCATAGCAAAAACCTTCATCCGCAACTCATCCGTTGTTATTTCAGCTCCGGGTCGTGGGAGTTGGTTGACGAAATCATCGATATTGTGCAAGTACCCCATCCTTGGAGGGTTGAACCCATGCTTTCAGTGTTCTAGCTTCTGCCATTCCGTCGATTTCCTTGTAGAGATTCAGAGAAATCGGTATCCTCTATTTCCTCTAGTTCACGCCTTTGAAGTAGTCCCCTTCTTTGGTGATAGACTCTGTCAATCTCAGCAATTGAATCAGTAAGCGGTGTTCCCCTAGATCGTGTATGTGGCATACACTATCTGTAACAGACTAGGAAAGCAGTATCAGATAGAGATTGAAAAGGAAAACTAAAACTAATAGAATTAGGAATTGAATGCTGAAAATATAAACAAATTAAATAGAAAAAAGGAGTATAGTCCCCGGCAGCGGCGCCAATTTGATGAATGTGCTGGTGTCGTGTTCCAACGCGAATATCAAATGAATTTGTTATTTAGCCAAAGGCAATTCACAACTACAACGAAAACCGTAGTGTAGCAGTAGAATGACCTCGAGTGTCGATCTCTAAGGACTATAACTAGCTTTATCAAATCTAATTTAGAATATAAAAACAGCAGACGATATAGCAAAGGTTTTTCTAACAGATAATGGAGATTGGTGATAGTATGGTCGTTCAAAGCATAACGGGTTAATAATCATGCGTAAATTCCTCGGTCTTGCATGGAGATCTTTGATCAAATTATCCTGTTGTAATTATCAAACACTACGAAGATATAGATTCTGACAAGTCAAGCACTATTGTCCTATTGTGTTCCGTAATTATTCAACACTATGAAGATAAACTCGCGAACAGGTCGACGAGGGTCCAATTGTATATCTGGATTCCTACTGGGTTCAGGTCCAAATAGTCTAGTAGTTGGGCTGGATGGCGTGTAATTTCGCAACCCACCCGTATGTTGTATTAATTATTATGCACAATTGGACCCTCGTCGACCTGTTCGCGAGTTTATCTTCGTAGTGTTGAATAATTACGGAACACAATAGGACAATAGTGCTTGACTTGTCAGAATAGTTATCTTCGTAGTGCTTAATAATTGCAACAGGACACTAGATTGATTCAAAGATCTCCATGCAAGACCGAGGAATTTATGCATGATTATCGACCCGTTATGCTTTGAAGGATCATACTATCACCAATCTCCATTATCTGTTAGAAACCCCTCTGCTATTACGTCTGCTGTTTTATATTCTCTTGTTAAATAGATAAAGCTAGTTATAGTCCTGAGAGAACGACACTCGAGTCATTCTACTGCTACACTACGGTTTTCGTTGTAGTTGTGGATTGCCTTTAGCTTAATAACAAATATTATTTGCTGAATTCGGAACCGACAAATCCGCGTTCATCAAATTGGCGCCGTTGCCGGGGACTATACTCCTTTTTTCTGTTTAATTTGTTTATATTTTCATCTTTCAATTCCTAATTCTATTAGTTTTAGTTTTCCTTTTTCAATCTCTCTCTGATACTGATTTCCTAGTCTGTTACAGATAGTGTATGCCGCATACACGTTCTGCAGGAACACCGCTTGCTGATTCAATTGCTTAGATCGACAGAGTCTACCACCAAAGAAGGCGACTACTCGAAAGGCGCGCACTATAAGAAATAGAGGATACCGATTTCTCTGAATCTCTACTCAGTCTTTTCAAGGAAATCGACGGAATGGCAGAAGCTAGACCACTGAAAGCATGGGTTCAACCCACCAAGGATCGTATGAGGGGACCGGCGATTGTTCTTTCGTCTGCAACCCGAGATCTGGAAATCAAGAACCACACATTCCAACAACTCCCGAGGTTCTATGGCTTATCAAGGGAAGATGTGATGGGGTACTTGCACGATATCGATGATTTCGTCAACCAACTCCCACGACCCGGAGCTGAAATAACAACGGACGAGTTGAGAATGAAGGTTTTTGCTATGGGACTTGGCGACAGAGCCAAGTCATGGTTGAGTTCTCTACCAGCAGGCTCGCTGGACACTTGGGAGAAGGTTTTTTCAGCTTTCATGGAGAAATACTTCCCACACACCTTGACTACCGCACTAAAGGCGCAGATCACTGGATTCAAGCAGGACTATGATGAGACCATCTACACCGCGTTTGAGAGATTTCAAGATCTCACAAACAAGTGCCCTCACCATGGTTTTGAACTTTCTGACCTAGTCCAACACTTCTACAATGGACTAACCTTCGAAAACCAACAAGTGGTGGATTTCCAATGCCGAGGCAATATTTGGGAGGAAACCGCAGAAGACGTCTGGGCAGTTTTCGAAAGGCTTGCTAAGGGTTCGCAGTTCAAGGACCCAAGAGCAATGGTTAGGAGGCGTGGACCTGAAGCTCCACCGACTCAAGAAGCCCCTATGTATAGGGGGAATGGGGATCAATTCGAGTGCTTTACCAACGAATTGAAGCAAATCCTCAAGAGCGCCACCGGAACAACTTTTTCGAATGAAGTATGTCGAATATGCAAGAACTATGGGCATGGGGCTCATATGTGTAGATCGGAGCTGGCATACGATGATGGCAACTGGGCTCGAGGAGGCGAAGAAGAAGCCTTTGCTATGGAGTTTGGTACTCAAGAAGTTAGCTACGGACAAGACGGTAGGAACCCTCGAGGTGGATTTTGGAGAAGGGGATTCCGAAACAATCAAGGATATGCACCGGCTAACCAAACTTATGGTCCTAACCAAGACCGTAGTAGGCTAAACTATGGTAATGATCACTGCGAAAACCCCGCTCCGAAAGAGCCACCGAAGTCGAAGTCGGCTCAACTGATGGAGAACTTGCAGAAGATGGTTGATCACACACAAAGTTTTCTCAAACGTTATGAAGAAGATTACGAGAAGAATAGGGCAAGGCTCGATAGGTTGGAAGAAAGCACTAGGCTTGCCCATCAAAAAATGCAAGAGTTGATCGACCGAGTGATGAATGTGTATTTTACACTTTCATTCGAGTCTTTTTCACCTATTTTAGCTATCCTCTATGATAATTTAGCTATATTTTAGTACATTTTATTAGAATAGTGTCACGTTTCCCTTTAGATTTTATTTTACAGGTTTTGGTTGAAATTCGGAGATTTCGGGGCAATTATATTGAAGCCTACAAGGAATTGGTGTTCCAGAAGCATATTTGGAGTATCTGAAGGTTTCCGGATAGGATTTGGAGTCTAGGGGCCGAATCTGGAGGTTAGAAGGCTACTAGAAGTCATAAACCGAGTCCGAAAAGGTGAAGAAATCCAAATCCACGTCGAAAAACGCGGAAATTCCGCGAAATATTGGGGGGCGAACCGCCCCAGAGTAAATTCGGGGCCTATATATAGAGCTCAAGTTTTTCTCCGAAAATCATATCTTTCCAAGCCTACTTTCTCACCTCTCTCTATAGTTTTAGGTAGGAACTTCCCAGGGCCTGTCCTAGGAGTTCCATAGCTTAGGGGATACTTTTTCATATCAGATTGGAGCGCGTAGGATCGCAATCATCCGGAGATTGACAACCTTCGGTAACTTTGTATCTTATAGTTTTTATCTACTTATTTTATCTTCTTTCAATATGTTTTCTTCTATGATTGCTATTGATTGCATGCCTATTATGAGTAGCTAAATTTATCATTGGTGGCAGTATGTGAATTCTTAGCGAGGGAAGATAATCATGCTAATGGCTATATCGCGCATTATACTCCGTGTCATTGCTTTATTTCGTTGATCAGTTGAAACCAAAATTCTCGTATGTTGTATTGATCATTATGCACACTTGGACACTTGTCAACCAATCAGACCAATTATCTTCGTAGTGTTGAATAATTACGGAACACATTAGGACGTTAGTTGTTGACGAGTCAGACCCATATTATCTTCGTAGTGCTTATTACTTGCAACAGGACACAAGATTGATTCAAAGATCTCTATGCAAGACCGAGGAATTTATGCATGATTATCGACCCATTATGTTAAGAAGGACCATACTATCACCAATCTCCATTATCTGCTTGAAAACCCCCTATTGCTTTCTATCTGCTATTTTATATTCTTAATTAGATTTGATAAAGCTAGTATAGTCCTGAGAGAACGACACTCGAGTCATTCTACTACTACACTACGGTTTTCGTTGTAGTTGTGGATTGCCTTTGGCTAATACAAATTTATTTGACTGAATCTGACACGTTCATCAAATTGGCGCCGTTGCCGGGGACTATACTCATTTTTTCTGTTTAATTTGTTTATATTTACAGCTTTAGATTCCTAATTCTTTTAGTTTTAGTTTTCATTTTTAATCTCTCTCTGCTTTCCTAGTTTGTTTCTAATCACCTTTTCTAGTCTGTCACAGATAGTGTATGCCGCATACACGTTCTGCAGGAACACCGCTTGCTAATTCAATTGCTGAGATTGATAGAGTCTACCGCCAAAGAAGGCGAATACTTGAAAGGCGCGCACTAGAGGAAATAGAGGAAACCGATTTCTCTGAATCTCTAATTAGTCTATTCAATGAAATCGACGGAATGGCAGAAGCTAGACCACTGAAGGCATGGGTACAACCCACCAAGGATCGTATGAGGGGACCGGCGATAGTTCTTTCGTCTGCAGCCAGAGATCTGGAGATCAAGAACCACGCGTTCCAACAACTTCCGAGGTTCTATGGCTTATCAAGGGAAGATGTGATGGGGGTACTTGCATGATATCGATGATTTCGTCAACCAACTCCCACGACCCGGAGCTGACATAACAACGGATGAGTTGAGGATGAAGGTTTTTGCTATGGGACATGGCGACAGAGCCAAGTCATGGCAGAGCTCTCTTCCAGCAGGCTCGTTGGACACTTGGGAAAAGGTTTTTTCAGCTTTCATGGAGAAATACTTCCCACACACTCTGACTACCGCGCTTAAGGCGCAGATCACTGGATTCAAGCAAGACTATGATGAGACCATCTACACCGCGTCCGAGAGGTTCCAAGATCTCACGAACAAGTGCCCTCACCATGGTTTTGAACTTTCCGACCTAGTCCAACACTTCTACAATGGACTAACCTTCGAGAACCAGGAAGTGGTGGATTTCCAATGCCGAGGCAATATTTGGGAGGAAACCGCAGAAGCCGTCTGGGCAGTTTTCGAAAGGCTCACTAAGGGTTCGCAGTTCAAGGACCCAAGAGCAATGGTTAAGAGACGTGGACCTGAAGCTCCACCGACTCAAGAAGCCCCTATGTACAGGGGGAATGGGGATCAATTCGAGTGCTTTACCAACGAATTGAAGCAAGTCCTCAAGAGCGCCACCGGAACAACTGTTTCGAACGAAGTATGCCGAATATGCAAGAACTATGGGCATGGAGCTCATATGTGTAGATCGGAGCTGGCATACGATGATGGCAACTGGGCTCGAGGAGGAGAAGAAAAAGCCTTTGCTACGGAGTTTGGCACTCAAGAAGTTAGCTACGGACAAGACGGTAGGAATCCCCGAGGTGAAATCTGGAGAAGAGGATACCGTAACAATCAAGGATATGCACCGGCTAACCAAACTTATGGACCTAACCAAGACCGTAGTAGGCTAAACTATGGTAATGATCACTGTGAAAACCCCGCTCCGAAAGAGCCACCGAAGTCGAAGACGGCTCTACTGATGGAGAACTTGCAGAAGATGGTTGATCACACACAAAGTTTTCTCAAACGTTATGAAGAAGATTCTGAGAAGACCAGGGCAAGGCTTGATAAGTTGGAAGAGAGCACTAGGCTTGCCCATCAAAAGATGCAAGAGTTGATCGACCGAAAACTACCTAGCAGCACTGTGAAGTCGAATGCCATTACATTGGCTGATGATGTACCTGACGAAATCACCATCAGGAATGCTGTTAGGTGCAAGTGTTGCATGAAGGAAGAACTTCTACAGGCTGAGGAAGAAGAGAAGGGCCTAGGTTCTGACAAGAGTGATGAGGAGCAAGAGGATCCCGAACCACTCCCTAAAAGTTTCGATGTTAAGGTAGGGATTGGTGAGCTTGAAGATGTCCGTGCCACACTAGATACGGGATCCTACTCGAACATAATTCCTTTGAATGTGTTTGAAAAGAGCAACATCGGAAAACTATCTGAGCAAAGGGCTATTGTGCAACTGGCGGATAGATCCTTTATGAGACCAGAGGGCGTTGTGAAAAATGTATTGGTCAAGATTGGTGAAGCATCTATATACACCAATTTTGTAGTTATGCCGGCGTCTGCACCTGGAACGGGGGATGTCATACTCTTAGGGCAAACATTCTTGACAAAACTACGTATTGATGGATATATACCAAAGAACTTGCACCATTGAAGTGAATGGCAAGCAACACGTATTGCAAGCCATACCTGATCCACCTGAACCGCCTGTATTACTACTCACTACTGTGGTCTTGCAACCTATATTCTTTCTTATTCACAGGTTCGTGGCATGGAAAGGAGATCAATGAAGGGGAAGGCCAGTACCCGCAAAAAGAAGAGATAGGCACAGACAGGAGTCGAGTCAAAGACTTTAAACAATGACGCTATCCGGGAGGCAACCCGGAATTTTTATCGCTTTCTTTACTACTTTTCTGCATGCATTCATTCTTGAACTATTTGCTTCTCATATGAGAATTTGTTCATGTCTGTGTCGTATATGCTTTTATTTGAGTGAGAATTTTCGAGTGGTTTTTTGAAAAAATTAGTTTCGGGATTTAAACCGCGAATTCTGACATCGGGACCCGTCTCCCCGCATTGGGGAGCACGGGGCGAACCGCCCCACTTGGGGGGCGAACCGCCCCGTGGTGGGGCGAACCGCCCCACAGTCCCAGATCTTAAAAACGCGGATTTCAACCCCAAAACCTTATTTTCTTCATTCATCTTCATCCATACTCCCAAAAAACCCGAAAAGTGCGATTTTGCTTCTAAATCTTCATAACTTCTTCGTTTCTTGACCAAATTGAGTGTTCTTTAGCTTAATTCAAAGCCTATTACATGATCTATCATCCTATCCGATCAGATTTCATCCTAACTCGTTAGATTTGCAGATCTGAGGTATCTTCCTTAGAACCCTAATTTTCGAATTTGGGGGTTTTTTAATTTGAGCTTCGATTATACTTATTTGATGCATGGGTATGATGTTTATATGATTAGACATGTTATTTACTATCAATTGCATGCTCAATTTTGCTTGGATTGTTGATTTGGGTATTTTGCTGGTAGATGATATATCTTGTTCTGCAATATGTCTTTATCTTTGATTTCACGCATATGAATGTGTTTATTGGTGTAATGTTGGTGGATTTGGTGATAGAATGCTTAATTGTTGAGTATGAGGATTTATGCTGCTAGAATTTTTTGCGCTGCTATGGTATGAATAGAGCCTTGTTATCAAGGATATTGGTTCTCTAGTAAGAGCATGATGTGATGTATAGAATGTAGTAGTTACGTTGGTATGTTGCATGATGTAGAAGCTAGGCTAGACATTGCGGTTTGGGAGCTTGATTGTTGATTTTATCACTCGTATTTTTCGCTTTTGCACTAGTATATATTTGAGTCTGTTTTGTGTCATACGAGGTGCTAATCGCTGTTTGTAGGTACCATACCAAGGGAAGGGAGCATTCCCGTATGATTGCTGTGAAGAATCATGTCAAGGAAGGTGATCTCGCTAGATGTGCGTTTGAGCCAAGGGGTTTTGCAACAACGCCGTGGATTATCCAAGAGGAGGAGCTAGAGTACACATGGAGTAAGGACTCCTATGCCTATTCATGCACCACCGAAGGGACAGAAACCGTTATTACATCATCACTCCATCACAAGGACTGTAAAGTTCGTGTGAACTGGAAGGCACCGGGACATTCTCGCAGTGACGGATTTGATCTTGAGTTCGCAGTTGCTAGAAGGTTCCGAAGCGCTAGCTTGGTTCCAAAACATAATGACATGGGTACACAGTCCCTCGTTGGGGCGCCCTTGCCAACCTCTGAAGTGAACATCATATTGACATCGGGCGGAGCAACAGTGGAGAATGTGGTCGAAATTGGAGAAAAAGGTAGAAGACTTCTGAGTAACCGAGCAGCCAACTGAAACCTTCTCGTGGGATGAAACATTGGAGAGGGAGGTCCTGATACCACTGCCCTTTCCCCTTCAACAGTTCACATCCCATTAAAGGGCTACAGGATGGAGGATTCCATAACATCGGCGTCTGGTCTTGAGAATTCTACCTGCCACTGCAACTCTACTGGTGATGATGATGGTGACAGTGGTGACAATGAAGGCAATACGGGCAATGATGACACTGATAGAGGAGTTGCTCCTGACCGGCCTAAAAATGGAACTACCACACCCACCAGAAGACCTGATATCACACTATGAAGCTCACAGAGGAGGCCCAGTAAATCACAAGCAGCATACTCAGCCGACCGAGGCCAAACCATGGGGTAACATCTAGTATCATATCTTATTTCCTCATTTTCTTACTGCTAGGGTCTAGCGTTAATTTCATGAGGGGGATGGAATTTAAGTGACCTGATGTTGTTAGTTCGGAGCTTGGCATTGGTAGGATGAGTATAGTACCTCGCATGCTTTATCATTTGCATTTGCACGTTTACTGCTTTCCTAGGATAGTTTTGCATGTTTATATGGAGTCTATTGCCGAATTTTTTGAACCTTTTTATTGGGTAGATCAACTGGCTATGCCATTAATCATATGCTTCATCTCTATGAATTTGATTGAGGTTTTTCTCGCTTGGCTTGTCACATTTATGTATTGCTCTTAGTTAAGCTTGGTAGTCTCGACATCACTTAGTGGTGTTTTCTCTACTGCGGTTCACGAAGGCCTTTATAATAGGATGATGCATGTTAGGATCTTATGGTTGTTTTCCCGAGTAATTATGTACCTAAGAGGCAACAAGTCTTCACCATGCTTTGAGATTTCTAAATGCCTAGGAAGGAGGTTGTGTGATCCTTTGTTTATAACCTATTCTTCCGAATAGGTTTGGGGAGGGGGTTACACCATCATAGACTTGTTTTTGTTTTTCATTTTTGTATCGTGAGTTTATTTTCCTTTTCCGTGAATTTTGTACTCCAACCTATTCTTTCGAATAGGTTTGGGGAAGTCGTGTGAGTCATTTTGTTATGCTACTACTGGCTAGAAAAAAAAATCGAAAAAAAAAAGAAAAATTCCAGAAAAAAGAGAAAAAGAAAAAAAGAATTTGGAAAGAAAAAAAGAGAAAAAAAGAAGACCCCAAAAAAGCAAAGAAGGGTCCAAAAAATAAAGCCAAATAGCATTTTAGCAAAGTTTGAGTCTTTTCCATTTTTCGTATTGTTCGTAATCGTGTTTTTCTATTTTTTATTTTTATTTTTGTCTTGAGTGTCATCTGTTCTAGACCACCCTCGTCCTGCCATTCAGGAAGTGGTGAATAACTTAAGACTTTACTTGAGAGATGGGGTAGAATAGGGGAGTGTTATCTTTTATAGGGAACCCTCCTTCGTTTGATGAGAGCCAGTACTGGTTCGACCTCTTTTGAGGAAAAGTCTTAACATGGTGGAACAGCAGTAAGTCCTCAGTTTCATAGGCACGGGGCAACCATTCGTATCTTAGCATGCATCATTACGTCGTCACTGACTAGGTCCAGGTAGAGAATGTTACGAGAGACTATCTTTTCTTGACATAAGTGCTTATGTGGATGTGTATAAGTCAATCGAGGTATTCTTCAACCTATATTCATGCTTTGATTTATATGGTTTTTGTTCATATGTTATTTGATAGATTCAGTAATTTAGTTCATTTTATTTGGCATGAAACTCCATTTGAGTCTTGCATGTTTTTTGTATTAGAGTCTAGATAGGTTGCTTGAGGACAAGCAAAGGTTCGGTTTGGGGAGTTTGATGAATGTGTATTTTACACTTTCATTCGAGTCTTTTTCACCTATTTTAGCTATCTTCTATGATAATTTAGCTATATTTTAGTACATTTTATTAGAATAGTGTCACGTTTCCCTTTAGATTTTATTTTACAGGTTTTGGTTGAAATTCGGAGATTTCGGGGCAATTATATTGAAGCCTACAAGGAATTGGTGTTCCAGAAGCATATTTGGAGTATCTGAAGGTTTCCGGATAGGATTTGGAGTCTAGGGGCCGAATCTGGAGGTTAGAAGGCTACTAGAAGTCATAAACCGAGTCCGAAAAGGTGAAGAAATCCAAATCCGCGTCGAAAAACGCGGAAATTCCGCGAAATATTTGGGGGCGAACCGCCCCAGAGTAAATTCGGGGCCTATATATAGAGCTCAAGTTTTTCTCCGAAAATCATATCTTTCCAAGCCTACTTTCTCACCTCTCTCTATAGTTTTAGGTAGAAACTTCCCAGGGCCTGTCTTGGGAGTTCCATAGCTTAGGGGATACTTTTTCATAGCAGATTGGAGCGCGTAGGATCGCAATCATCCGGAGATTGACAACCTTCGGTAACTTTGTATCTTACAGTTTTTATCTACTTATTTTATCTTCTTTCAATATGTTTTCTTCTATGATTGCTATTGATTGCATGCCTATTACGAGTAGCTAAATTTATCATTGGTGGCAGTATGTGAATTCTTAGCGAGGGAAGATAATCATGCTAATGGCTATATCGCGCATTATACTCCGTGTCATTGCTTTATTTCGTTGATCAGTTGAAACCAAAATTCTCGTATGTTGTATTGATCATTATGCACACTTGGACACTTGTCAACCAATCAGACCAATTATCTTCGTAGTGTTGAATAATTACGGAACACATTAGGACGTTAGTTGTTGACGAGTCAGACCCATATTATATTCGTAGTGCTTAATACTTGCAACAGGACACAAGATTGATTCAAAGATCTCTATGCAAGACCGAGGAATTTATGCATGATTATCGACCCATTATGTTAAGAAGGACCATACTATCACCAATCTCCATTATCTGCTTGAAAACCCCCTATTGCTTTCTATCTGCTGTTTTATATTCTTAATTAGATTTGATAAAGCTAGTATAGTCCTGAGAGAACGACACTCGAGTCATTCTACTACTACACTACGGTTTTCGTTGTAGTGTGGATTGCCTTTGGCTAACACAAAATTTATTTGACTGAATCTGACACGTTCATCACCGAGGAGCAAGTAGGGACAAGGCAAACTGTCTAGCAACACTGTGAAGTCGAATGCCATTGCCATTACATGGCTGGTGATCTACTGACGAAATCACCATCAAGAAGGTTGTTAAGTGCGAGTGTTGCAAGAAGGAAGAACTTCTACAGGTAAGGAAGAAGAGAGGACCTTGGTTCTGACGTAAGTGATGAGGAGCAAGAGGATCCCGAACCACTCCCTAAAAGTTTCGATGTTACGGTAGGGATTGTGAGCTTGAAGATGTCCGTGCCACACTAGACACGGGATCCTACTCAAACCTAATCCCTTTGAAGTGTTTGAAAAGAGTAACCTGGAAAAACTATCTGAGCAAAGGGCTATTGTGCAACTGGCGGATGGATCATTTATGAGACCCGAAGGAATTGTGAAAAATGTGTGGTCCAGATTGGTGAAGCATCTATATACACCAATTTTGTAGTTGTCGGCGTCTGCACCTGGAACGGGGGATGTCATACTCTTAGGGCGAACGTTCTTGACTAAACTACGCTTCGTCATGGACATCTACCAAAGAACTTGCACTATTTGAATGGATGGCAAGCAACACGTATTGCACGCCATATCTGATCCACCTGATCCGCCCGATATTTCTTTCACTACTCACTACTGTGGTCTTGCAGCCTATATTCTTTCTTATTCACAGGTTTGTGGCATGGACAGGAGATCAATGAAGGGGAAGCCTAGTATCCGCAAAAAGAAGAGATAGGCGCAGACAGGAGTCGAGTCAAAGACTTAACAATGACGCTATCGGGAGGCCAACCCGGAATTTTTTCGCTTTCTTATTGCTTTCTGCATGCATTCATTCTTGAACTATTGCTTATCGTATTCGAATTTGTTCATGTCTGTGTCGTATATGCTTATGTTTGAGTGATATTTTTCGAGTGTTTTTTGAAAAATTGATTTCGAGGGATTAAACCGCGTTTTCTTGACGACGGAAGCCGTCTTCCGCATCGGGGAGCACGGGGCGAACCACCCCACGTGGGGGGCGAACCGCCTCACGGCTCCAGAAGCTCTCAAAAATGCGGATTTCTTCCCCTTTACCTCATTTTCTTCATATTTCATCATTCCACCTTCCAAAAACCGAAAGAAAATCGCGATTTCATCTTCAAATCTCCATAACTTTCTTCATTTCTGACCAAATTTAAGTGTTCTTTAGCTTAAATCGAAGCCTATACATGATTTCTATCTTTCCATCCGAACAGATTTCGTCCTAATGCATTAGATATTTCAGATCTGAGGTATCATTCTAAGAACCCTAATTTTTGCATTTGGGGGTTTTTCTAATTTGAGCTTCAATTATGCTTATTTGATGCATGGGTATGTTGTTTGTGTGTTAGAAGTGTTATTTACTATCAATTGCATGCTCATTTTGCTTGAATTGTTGATTTGGGAATTTTGCTACTAGATGATATATCTTGTTATGCAATATGTCTTTATCTTTGATTTCTTGCATATGATTGTGTTATTGATGTAATGTTGGTGGATTTTTGACGATAGATGCTTAATTGTCGAGTATGAGGATTTTATGATGGTAGGTTTTTCGCTACTATGGTATGATTTGAGCTTATTATTTAGGATATGGTTGTCTAGCAGAGCATTATGTGATGTATTGCATGTAGTAGTTACGTTGGTATATTGCATGATGAGGAAGCTGCTAGACATAAAGGTTTGGGAGCTCGATGTTGATTTTATCACTTGAGTGTTTCGTTCTTACACTAGCATATGCATGAGTCAGTTTTGTGTCATACGAATTACTAACTGTTGTTTGTCGGAACCATACCACGGGAAAGGAGCATTCCGTATGATTGTTGTGAAGAATTGTGAGGGGGATCGATTACAAACCATGTCAAGAAGGGTGACCTCGTTAGAGGCGTTCGAGCCAAGGTGTTTTGCAACAACGTCGTGGATTACCCAAGAGGAGGAGCTAGAGTACACTGGAGTAAAGATCCTATGCCTATTCATGCACACCGAAGGGACAGAAACCATTATTACGTCCGCACTCCATCACGAGGGATTGCAAGTTCAAGTGAACTGGAAGGCAACCGGGACATTTGCCGCGACGGATTCAATCATGAGTTCGCAGGTGCTAGAAGGTTCTGAAGCTCTAGCTTTGTTCCAATACTAATGACATGGTGCCCAGCACCTTGTTGGGGTGCCCCTTGGCCTGCCTCTAAAGAGGAGCATCAGATAGACATCGGGAGCATCAATGTAGGGATGTGGTCGACATTGGAAAAGATGGTAGAAGACTCCTGAGATCCGAGCCACTTACTGTAACCTTCTTGTGGTGTAAAACGTTGGGAGGGGGAGATCCTGAGGACCATGCCCTTCCCCTTCAACAGTTCACATCTATGGAGGGCTCCAGGATGGAGGATTCCATAAACAGCGGCGGCTACTCTTGAGAACTCTACCCGCCATACAACTCTACTAGTAGGATGTGCGTGACAGTAGTGGACAATGCAGGCCATACGGCAATGATTCTACTATGGAGGAGTTGTTCCTATCCGGCCTAC
>CM051455.1:36771636-36823533 GCA_028274465.1 Plantago ovata | reverse complement strand
GCTGGTAGTCTCGACATCCTTAGTGGTGTTTCTCTACTTCTCGGTTCACAAGGCCTTTATAATAGGAGGATGCATGTTAGACTTAATGGTTGTTTTGCCCGAGTAATTATGTACCTAAGAGGCAACAAGTCTGCACCATGCTTTGAGATTGCTAAATGCCTAGGAAGGAGGTTGTGTGATCCTTTGTTTATAACCTATTCTTCCGAATAGTTTGGGGAGGGGTTACACCATCATAGACTTGTTTTTGTTTTTCATTTTTGTATCGTGAGTTTATTTTTCCTTTTCCGTGAATTTTGTACTCCAACCTATTCTTTCGAATAGGTTTGGGGAAGTCGTGTGAGTCATTTTGTTATGCTACTACTGGCTAGAAAAAAAAAAAATCGAAAAAAAAAAGAAAAATTCCAGAAAAAAGAGAAAAAGAAAAAAAGAATCTGGAAAGAAAAAAAAGAGAAAAAAAGAAGACCCCAAAAAAGCAAAGAAGGGTCCAAAAAAAAAGCCAAATAGCAGTTTAGCAAAGTTTGAGTCTTTTCCATTTTTCGTATTGTTCGTAATCGTTTTTCTATTTTTTTTTTTATTTTTTTTTTTGTCTTGAGTGTCATCTGTTCTAGACCACCCTCGTCCTGCCATTCAGGAAGTGGTGAATAGCTTAAGACTTTACTTGAGAGATGGGTAGAATAGGGGAGTGTTATCTTTTATAGGGAACCCTCCTTCGTTTGATGAGAGCCAGTACTGGTTCGACCTCTTTTGAGGAAAGTCTTAACATGGTGGAACAGCAGTAAGTCCTCAGTTTCATAGGCACGGGCAACCATTCGTATCTTAGCATGCATCATTACGTCGTCACTGACTAGGTCCAGGTAGAGAATGTTACGAGAGACTATCTTTTCTTGACATAAGTGCTTATGTGGATGTGTATAAGTCAATCGAGGTATTCTTCAACCTATATTCATGCTTTGATTTATATGGTTTTTGTTCATATGTTATTTGATAGATTCAGTAATTAGTTCATTTTATTTGGCATGAAACTCCATTTTGAGTCTTGCATGTTTTTTGTATTAGAGTCTAGATAGGTTGCTTGAGGACAAGCAAAGGTTCGGTTTGGGGAGTTTGATGAATGTGTATTTTACACTTTCATTCGAGTCTTTTTCACCTATTTAGCTATCTTCTATGATAATTTAGCTATATTTTAGTACATTTTATTAGAATAGTGTCACGTTTCCCTTTAGATTTTATTTACAGGTTTTGGTTGAAATTCGGAGATTTCGGGGCAATTATATTGAAGCCTACAAGGAATTGGTGTTCCAGAAGCATATTTGGAGTATCTGAAGGTTTCCGGATAGGATTTGGAGTCTAGGGGCCGAATCTGGAGGTTAGAAGGCTACTAGAAGTCATAAACCGAGTCCGAAAAGGTGAAGAAATCCAATCCGCGTCGAAAAAACGCGGAAATTCCGCGAAATATTTGGGGGCGAACCGCCCCAGAGTAAATTCGGGGCCTATATATAGAGCTCAAGTTTTTCTCCGAAAATCATATCTTTCCAAGCCTACTTTCTCACCTCTCTCTATAGTTTTAGGTAGAAACTTCCCAGGGCCTGTCTTGGGAGTTCCATAGCTTAGGGGATACTTTTTCATAGCAGATTGGAGCGCGTAGGATCGCAATCATCCGGAGATTGACAACCTTCGGTAACTTTGTATCTTACAGTTTTTATCTACTTATTTTATCTTCTTTCAATATGTTTTCTTCTATGATTGCTATTGATTGCATGCCTATTACGAGTAGCTAAATTTATCATTGGTGGCAGTATGTGAATTCTTAGCGAGGGAAGATAATCATGCTAATGGCTATATCGCGCATTATACTCCGTGTCATTGCTTTATTTCGTTGATCAGTTGAAACCAAAATTCTCGTATGTTGTATTGATCATTATGCACACTTGGACACTTGTCAACCAATCAGACCAATTATCTTCGTAGTGTTGAATAATTACGGAACACATTAGGACGTTAGTTGTTGACGAGTCAGACCCATATTATATTCGTAGTGCTTAATACTTGCAACAGGACACAAGATTGATTCAAAGATCTCTATGCAAGACCGAGGAATTTATGCATGATTATCGACCCATTATGTTAAGAAGGACCATACTATCACCAATCTCCATTATCTGCTTGAAAACCCCCTATTGCTTTCTATCTGCTGTTTTATATTCTTAATTAGATTTGATAAAGCTAGTATAGTCCTGAGAGAACGACACTCGAGTCATTCTACTACTACACTACGGTTTTCGTTGTAGTTGTGGATTGCCTTTGGCTAACACAAATTTATTTGACTGAATCTGACACGTTCATCACCGAGGAGCAAGTAGGGAACAAGGCAAACTGTCTAGCAACACTGTGAAGTCGAATGCCATTACATTGGCTGGTGATCTACCTGACGAAATCACCATCAAGAAGGTTGTTAAGTGCGAGTGTTGCAAGAAGGAAGAACTTCTACAGGCTAAGGAAGAAGAGAAGGACCTTGGTTCTGACGTAAGTGATGAGGAGCAAGAGGATCCCGAACCACTCCCTAAAAGTTTCGATGTTAAGGTAGGGATTGGTGAGCTTGAAGATGTCCGTGCCACACTAGACACGGGATCCTACTCAAACATAATCCCTTTGAACGTGTTTGAAAAGAGTAACCTTGGAAAACTATCTGAGCAAAGGGCTATTGTGCAACTGGCGGATGGATCATTTATGAGACCCGAAGGAATTGTGAAAAATGTGTTGGTCAAGATTGGTGAAGCATCTATATACACCAATTTTGTAGTTATGTCGGCGTCTGCACCTGGAACGGGGGATGTCATACTCTTAGGGCGAACGTTCTTGACTAAACTACGCTTCGTCATGGACATCTACCAAAGAACTTGCACTATTGAAATGGATGGCAAGCAACACGTATTGCACGCCATATCTGATCCACCTGATCCGCCCGATATTTCTTTCACTACTCACTACTGTGGTCTTGCAGCCTATATTCTTTCTTATTCACAGGTTTGTGGCATGGACAGGAGATCAATGAAGGGGAAGCCTAGTATCCGCAAAAAGAAGAGATAGGCGCAGACAGGAGTCGAGTCAAAGACTTTAAACAATGACGCTATCCGGGAGGCAACCCGGAATTTTTATCGCTTTCTTTATTGCTTTTCTGCATGCATTCATTCTTGAACTATTTGCTTATCGTATTCGAATTTGTTCATGTCTGTGTCGTATATGCTTATGTTTGAGTGATATTTTTCGAGTGGTTTTTTGAAAAAATTGATTTCGGGGATTAAAACCGCGTTTTCTGACGACGGAAGCCGTCTTCCCGCATCGGGGAGCACGGGGCGAACCACCCCACGTGGGGGGCGAACCGCCTCACGGCTCCAGAAGCTCAAAAATGCGGATTTCTTCCCCTTTACCTCATTTTCTTCATATTTCATCATTCCACCTTCCCAAAAACCGAAAATCGCGATTTCATCTTCAAAATCTCATAACTTCTTCATTTCTTGACCAAATTTAGTGTTCTTTAGCTTAAATCGAAGCCTATTACATGATCTATCTTTCCATCCGAACAGATTTCGTCCTAATGCATTAGATTTTCAGATCTGAGGTATCATTCTAAGAACCCTAATTTTTGAATTTGGGGGTTTTCTAATTTGAGCTTCAATTATGCTTATTTGATGCATGGGTATGTTGTTTGTGTGATTAGAAGTGTTATTTACTATCAATTGCATGCTCAATTTTGCTTGAATTGTTGATTTGGGAATTTTGCTACTAGATGATATATCTTGTTATGCAATATGTCTTTATCTTTGATTTCTTGCATATGATTGTGTTTATTGATGTAATGTTGGTGGATTTGACGATAGAATGCTTAATTGTCGAGTATGAGGATTTATGATGGTAGGATTTTTCGCTACTATGGTATGATTTGAGCATTATTATTTAGGATATTGGTTGTCTAGCAAGAGCATTATGTGATGTATTGCATGTAGTAGTTACGTTGGTATATTGCATGATGAGGAAGCTAGGCTAGACATTAAAGGTTTGGGGAGCTCGATTGTTGATTTTATCACTTGAGTGTTTCGTTCTTACACTAGCATATGCATGAGTCAGTTTTGTGTCATACGAAGTACTAACTGTTGTTTGTAGGAACCATACCAAGGGAAAGGAGCATTCCCGTATGATTGTTGTGAAGAATTGGAGGGGGATCGATTACAACCATGTCAAGAAGGGTGACCTCGTTAGATGTGCGTTCGAGCCAAGGGGTTTTGCAACAACGTCGTGGATTACCCAAGAGGAGGAGCTAGAGTACACTTGGAGTAAGGACTCCTATGCCTATTCATGCACCACCGAAGGGACAGAAACCATTATTACGTCAGCACTCCATCACGAGGATTGCAAGGTTCAAGTGAACTGGAAGGCACCGGGACATTCTCGCCGCGACGGATTCAATCATGAGTTCGCAGTTGCTAGAAGGTTCTGAAGCTCTAGCTTGGTTCCAATACATAATGACATGGGTGCCCAGCACCTTGTTGGGGTGCCCCTTGCCTGCCTCTAAAGGGAGCATCATATAGACATCGGGAGCATCAACTGTAGGGAATGTGGTCGACATTGGAAAAGATGGTAGAAGACTCCTGAGTATCCGAGCAGCTTACTGTAACCTTCTTGTGGTGTAAAACGTTGGAGGGGGAGATCCTGAGACCACTGCCCTTTCCCCTTCAACAGTTCACATCCTATTGGAGGGCTCCAGGATGGAGGATTCCATAACAGCGGCGGCTACTCTTGAGAATTCTACCCGCCACTACAACTCTACTAGTGAGGATGTGCGTGACAGTAGTGACAATGAAGGCCATACGGGCAATGATGATACTAATGGAGGAGTTGTTCCTATCCGGCCTATAATTGAAACTACCACGCATACCAGAAGACCTGATGACACCCTATAAAGCTCCCAGAGCAGGCCCAATAACTCACAAACAGCATACTCAGCCGACCGAGGCCAAACCATGGGGTAACATATAGTATCACATCTTATTTCCTCATTTTCTTACTGCTAGGGACTAGCGTTAATTTCATGAGGGGGGATGGGATTTAAGTGATCTAGTATTGTTAGTTTGGAGCTTTACATTGGTAGGCTGAGTATGGTACCTCGCATGCTTTCTCCGTCTGCATTTGCATTTACACGTTTACCGCTTTCTTAGTTTTTTAGGCTGCATTCACTACATTCATCCTAGGATAGTCTTGCATGATTTATACGGAGTTTATTGCCGAATTTTTTGAACTTTTTTATTGGGTAGATCAACCAACTATGCCATTTATCGTATGCTTCATCTCTATGAATTTGTTTGAGGTTTTTCTCGCTTGGCTTGCCACATTTATGTATTGCACTTAGTTGAGCTTGGTAGTCTCGACATCACTTAGTGGTGTTTTCTCTACTGCGGTTCACGAAGGCCTTTATAATAGGATGATGCATGTTAGGATCTTATGGTTGTTTTCCCGAGTAATTATGTACCTAAGAGGCAACAAGTCTTCACCATGCTTTGAGATTTCTAAATGCCTAGGAAGGAGGTTGTGTGATCCTTTGTTTATAACCTATTCTTCCGAATAGGTTTGGGGAGGGGGTTACACCATCATAGACTTGTTTCTGTTTTTCATTTTCGTATCGTGAGTTTACTTTTCCCTTTTCCGTAAATTTTGTACTCCAACCTATTCTTTCGAATAGGTTTGGGGAAGTCGTGTGAGTCATTTTGTTTCTCTTTTTGTTATGCTACTGCTGGCTAGAAAAATCTAAAAAAAAGAAATAAAGAAAAAATTCCAGGAAAAAAAAGAAAAAGAAAAAAAAGGAAAAAAGAATCTGGAAAGAAAAAAAAAGAAAAAAAGAGAAGACCCCAAAAAAGCAAGGAAGGGTCCAAAAAAGAAAGCCAATAGCAGTTTAGCAAAGTGTTTTGTCTTTTCCAATTCTTGTAATGTTCGTAATCGTATTTTTCTATTTTTTATCTTTTTTGTCTTGAGTGTCATCTGTTCTAGACCACCCTCGTCCTGCCATTCAGGAAGTGGTGAATAGCATAAGACTTTACTTGAGAGATGGGTAGAATAGGGGAGTGTTATCTTTTATAGGGAACCCTCCTTCGTTTGATGAGAGCCAGTACTGGTTCGGCCTCTTTTGAGGAAAAGTCTTAACATGGTGGAACAGCAGTAAGTCCTCAGTTTCATAGGCACGGGACAACCATTCGTATCTTAGCATGCTTCATTACGTCGTCACTGACTAGGTCCAGGTAGAGAATGTTACGAGAGACTATCTTGTCTTGACATAAGTGCTTATGTGGATGTGTATAAGTCAATCGAGGTATTCTTCAACCTATATTCATGCTTTGATTTATATGGTTTTTGTTCATATGTTTTTTGGTAGATTCAGTAGATTAGTTCATTTTATTTGGCATGAGACTCCATTTTGTGTCTTGCATGTTTTTTGCATTAGAGTCTAGCTTAGTTGCTTGAGGACAAGCAAAGGTTCGGTTTGGGGAGTTTGATGAATGTGTATTTTACACTTTCATTTGAGTCTTTTTCACCTAATTTAGCTATCCTCTATGATAATTTAGCTATATTTTAGTACATTTTATTAGAATAGTGTCACGTTTCCCTTTAGATTTTATTTTACAGGTTTTGGTTGAAATTCGAGGATTTCCGGGCAATTATATTGAAGTTGACAAGGAATTGGTGTTCCAGAAGCCTATTTGGAGTATCTGAAGGTTTCCGGATAGGATTTGGAGTCTAGGGGTCGAATCTGGAGGTTAGAAGGCCACTAGAAGACAGAAACCGAGTCCGAAAAGGGGAAGAAATCCAAAAACGCGTCGAAAATGCGGAATTCCGCGAGAAATTCTCTGGGGCGAACCGCCCGGTGTGTGGGGCGAACCGCCCCACAGTAATTCGAAGCCTATATATAGTTGCTCAGTTTTCTCCGAAAATCATATTTTTCCAGACCTACTTTCTCACCTCTCTCTGTAGTTTTAGGTAGGAACTTCCCAGAGCCTGTTCTGGGGGTTCGTAGCTTAGGGGACTCTTTTTCATAGCAGTTTGGAGCTAGTAGGATCGCAATTCTCCGGAGATTGACAACCTTCGGTAACTTTGTATCTTACAGTTTATTCTACTTATTTTTATATTCTTTCAACATGTTTTCTTCTATGATTTCTGTTGATTGCATGCCTATTATGAGTAACTAAACTTATCGTTGGTGGTAGTATGTGAATTCTTAGAGAAGGGAAGATAATCATGCTAATGGCTATATTGCGCATTATACTCCGTGTTATTGCTTTATTTCGTTGATCAGGCACAACCTAAATTCTCGTATGTTGTATTAATTATTATGCACAATTGGACCCTCGTCGACCTGTTCGCGAGTTTATCTTCGTAGTGTTGAATAATTACGGAACACAATAGGACAATAGTGCTTGACTTGTCAGAATAGTTATCTTCATAGTGCTTAATAATTGCAACAGGACACTAGATTGATTCAAAGATCTCCATGCAAGACCGAGGAATTTATGCATGATTATCGACCCGTTATGCTTTGAAGGATCATACTATCACCAATCTCCATTATCTGTTAGAAACCCCTTTGCTATTACGTCTGCTGTTTTATATTCTCTTGTTAAATAGATAAAGCTAGTTATAGTCCTGAGAGAACGACACTCGAGTCATTCTACTGCTACACTACGGTTTTCGTTGTAGTTGTGGATTGCCTTTGGCTTAATAACAAATATTATTTTCTGAATTCGGAACCGACAAATCCGCATTCATCATCGTTACAAATGGTATCAGAGCCTAGACCAACACAAATCCCGCATCGGGTGGACGGTTGGTAAAGGTTATTGTCAGTTTGTTACCCCCACCACTTAAGGCGCTCGACGAGGATGTCGAGGCTTTAAGGGGGGTAGATTGTAACGCCCCAGATTTCAGAAGCTTAAAAGGGTTGAGAACACTACTCATACCATCAAGGTGCACCTTTCTTTTCGGGAATCCACCTAGAAGAACTTCAGAGTTAAGCGTGCTTGCTCTGGAGCAATTCTAGGATGGGTGACCCACTGGGAAGTTCCCGGTGCGCGTACGAGTGAGGACAAAGTGCGCGGATTAGAACCCGTGTTGGTCTGTAGGGCCAGCATATCACCCCGGAGAGCGCCCATGAGTAACCACGCCGACCGGATTGGTCGGGTCGTTACAAATGGTATCAGAGCCTAGATCAATCCAAAGCCCGCACCGGGTGGACAGTTGGTAAAGGTTATTGTCAGTTTGTCACCCTCACCACTTAAGGTGCTCGACGAGGACGTCGAGGCATTAAGGGGGTAGTTTGTAATGCCCCGCATCCCACATCGCTTAAGAGTGATTGGAATAAAGGGTATACATGTTAGACCACCACTCTCACATGGTATGAGGCCTTTTGGGTGATTCCAAAAGCAAATCCGTGCGAGCTCAGGCCCAAAGCGTCAATATTATACTGTGGGGACGTGTGTGCTGGATCACCAAGGAAGCTGGGCACAACATTTGCCATTGGTGGAGTATGCTTATAATAATAGTTATCAAGCATCGATTGGTATGGCACCGTTTGAGGCACTGTATGGTCGAAAATGTAGATCACCGCTGTATTGGGATTTGGAGGACCGAATTTCTACACCAGTAGCTGGAGAGAGGACTCTCAATGAGATGATACAAGAAACCTTGGTAAAGGTTAGGCTTATCCGAGACCGATTGAGAACTGCTCAAAGTCGACAAAAGAGTTACGCCGATAATCGTAGGTAAGATTTGGAGTTTGAAGTTGGTGATTTTGTCTTTCTCAAGCTATCTCCGAGAAAGGGAATTGTTCGTATGGGTCGTAGAGCTAAACTGAACCCTCGGTATGTGGGTCCATACGAGATCATTGAGAGAGTTGGCATTGTGGCTTATCGGTTGCAACTACCCACTTCTATTACTGGGATTCATAATGTCTTCCATGTATCTCAACTGAAGAAGTACTATCCTGACCCGTCGCACGTGATTCAACCCGAGGAAGTGAATATTGAGGAGGATTTGTCTTATGTGGAGCAACCGGTTCGTATTCTAGACCAGAAGGTGCAACAGCTCCGTAATAGGCAAATCAAGCAAGTAAAGGTTCTGTGGAGAAACCATCAGTATGAGGAGGCAACCTGGGAAAGCGAGGATGACATGCGCCGGCAGTATCCCGAGCTCTTCAACTTTTCAGGTGCGAATTTGGGGACCAAATTCTTTTAAGGGGGGAAGAGTGTAACACCCCGTCTTTTTTTTTAATAATTTATTTATTATTTTATTATTTAATTATTTAATTTAGTTAATTAATTATCAGAGTAAATTATTTATTCGGTAATTATTTAATTAATTTCGCGTAAGCTAGTTCGTTTCGTTTCGTTTGGATCGAGCTGGAAGCCTAGACCTTTCTGACCTCTTTGGCCCATTCTTTTGGCTCATTCTTTAGCCAGTCAAGGCCTGTTGACCGGCCCAGACTTCTTAACCCTAACCCTAAGTCCATATCCCATCCTCATTCTTGCTTGCCGTCAAAGAGAATTAGAAAGAAAGAAAGACTATTGAAAGAAAGAAGAAAGAGAGGGACAGAGAGAAGAGAGAAATACTGCTGCTGCTCCGCCTGACTCCGTCCATCCCCGCCACCGTTCCCGTCCGTCCGACTCCGCCAAGCCGCCGCCGTTTCTGCTCCGATCAGCTTCCGATTCGCGCCGCCGTCACCGCGAATTGTCGTCTGCCGCCGCCCGGTTCTGTCTCGTTGCTCGCGCCGATCGGTTCGCCCGTACGCCGCGCCGTTTGCTGAGCCGCCGCCGCGTCGGCTCCTTTCTCTTCTCCGCTGTTCGCCGTGCCACCTGTTCTGTCCGCCGCTGTCTGTCTGTTCGAACCCGACCGACTGATCGATCGATCGATCCGTTCGCCGCTCCGCGCCGATTCGATCTTGCCGGTTCTTTCTGTTCCGATCCAAGTCGGTAAGCCATTCCTTCCTTGACCGGTTTGGATTTCAATCTCGATTGCGTTTCGGTTGAATCTCGTTTTGAGTTCTTTTCTTTTGGTATTGATTCGAATTGCAGATTGTTTCAACCCTCTATCCCCGTTCGAAGGTAATCTCGGTTTCTTTACTGTTTCTTTCGATTCGAAACTCGTATTCTGTTTGGACTTTTTGCCCCTGGACCATTTTACCCTTATTCAATCTGACCATGTTATTTTGATTCGAACTGAGAACTGGGACTTAGGATTTGTTAGATTGTTGTTACTGATTGTTGGACTTGTGTTGGTTTGACCTCGTATGTTGACCATAGTTTTCTGTTGACTTCGAAAAGGACTGATTTGGACTTTAATGATATTGATTTGAACCTTGTGGACTGTTTTGGGAAGTTTGAAAACCTAAGGGACCTTTTTGCAATTTGACTTTGACCGTAGTTGACTGACCGAGGACTTTTTCGTAAACCATTTTATTCTGTGAGGACTGATATGTATGTTTGGAAAACTTCTGGTTTTGTTTGTACTTTCTGATTTTGAAAAGGATCTTTTTGCAATTTACCGCTGAAGGGTATTTTGGTAATTTCCAGAGTCTGAAAACCGAAAGAGTATTTCTGAAAATGTTTCAACTTAGTTTCTGTTTTTGTGATTTAGTAATGACTTGACTTGCTAGCCTAGTTGGTTAGGTCCTTGCTTGACTAACTTAGAGGTCCCGAGTTCGAACCCCGTCTTTACCCCTTCTTTATCAACCTTTTTCCTTCCGTCCGTTCGACTTCTAAAGTGTGATTAGTATTTTCTCTTTAGGTTCTCCGTTGTTCGATAACCCGTAAGCTTACTACTCGGTGGAGTTCTTTTGCTCGCAAGTTAAGGTGAGTGTTCACCCCTAAACCCATTTATTTGCGAAAAACTGGAAGGATATGTGACAACTTGTACCTATTAATATATACTGTTTTACTGTATGCTTCCGCGTAAAAGTATATGTCCTAAGTATGACTATTTACTTTTTCTGTTTATTGCTACTCTGTTCTGGATTAACTTTTCTGCAGGGACACTACTCGGTGTTTGATTATTTGTATCTGTTTGTTCTGTATCTGTTATGTTTCTGTGTGACCGGTCGATTAGGTTGTAATTAGGTAGGCTTGGGTAGTAGAGGACTATCGGGTTTGCTTAATTATTGCCTAGTCTAATCCCTTTTAGGCTCGAGGCAGAAGTCGCTGAGGTCTATTAGGGTCGTAGGTTTTGTTTCACCAAAGTACACCGGGGTTTTTGTTTCTGTCCGGAGTTGTGCACCCTCTGGAGGTAGTTGTAAGGGCATTCTGGGAGTAGGAGCAATAAGGCGGGCTGCACCAACGGTCTTCAACTTATCTCTTCTGTTACTTTGTTATGTGATCTGTTCTGTTTGTTTATTTTTCTGAAAAGGATTTTGATTTCAAAACTATTTACTTTCCGTTTTTAACTTAGAACCTCACTGAGATCCTTTATCTCACACTCTCTTGTTTTCAAAATTCATTCCTTCCAGATGCTGCTGAGGATGTTCGCGAATAGGATGCCAGCGACTGAGAGAAGGGTCTGGGGTGTCTTGGGATTTTATTTCAAAATAAGAAGATGAACTTTATACTGTCTTCACTCGTTATTTCATTTGAATCCTAAGTTTATCGTTGGATATTTATTTGTTTCTGTTAGCGCTGTGTGTAAGAAAATATGGTCAGAGTTACCCCTAGGGTACGCAGCGGAATTTCAAAAATTTTCTTAACATGCAGGTTAATTGATTATGTATATGTCGTATATATTTAAACACGTCAATTAGAAGACTAACCTTACTTCCAAAGCAGCTTCCAAGTCTTCGTAATGATCCGGTGTATCTTCTCCTTCGTCGAAGTCGAAGATATCTGCAATACTTTGATTATCTGCAAGACAATAAAAGTTAGTTTCCAGCTCCTAGAACCTCAACCTTGGTATCCACGGATGAACAGCTTATCGGAAAGAATGCTAGGATATTCTTTGTGTGACCAAGAAGATGGGGCGGCGATTCCTCCGGTAGGTGGCGCGCGCGTGGGTGGCTAAGAGGAGGGGAGAGTTTTTATTTTCTCTAAGAAAACTAGGTAGAATGACTGTCAAAGTCTATGTCAAAAACCCTCTAATAGTCTACTATATATAGTAGTCAATAGAAGCCTAAAGCATAAGCAATTAGACTTCGTAAAGGAATAAGAATCTAATTCTTATCGCACAAGGAAACCAATATCAAGTCTAGATTCATTCCCAATCAAATTAAAACTCAATCAGGAAAATCTAACTTATCCCTTGGACTTCTAATACAGGAAGGAGTCGAACTCCTTCCCCTCATCCATCACTGCGCAGCGCGCTCTCCCAGGGACAGTAGGTGGGTCCCGATTTTGGGACCCACTTATAGTTCTAAGGCAATTCAAACTCCAAGTAGATTTTTCCATGTGCATATGTTAATTCCAAATTAAATATCCTTTTTAATCAAACCTCCATTATATTTCCAAAATATAATCTTTAATTGTATTTACATAAAATACAATTAATTAGCCAATTCAATTAATAATTCCAAATCATTAATTAAGCCACCAAATATCATAATTAATTCCTAATCAATTATAATCCATCAATCACAATTAATTGCGATTCCATCTTCAAGGATATTCTGATAGACTGAATCACCACATAGTGTGACCCATAGGGCCTCATCGTATTAAGCAAGTCCTAGACTAGGCAACATGGAATTCCTAGACGGTTCCATTTGCAATATTAATACGTGAGGACGTTTGACAGGTTTCTCAAAGCTAACCCTTTCGTTGCGAAGCCTGTTGCGCTCAACGCGGCGATGGTAACGTCCCTTCATCTGACTTGCTCGAATGTATCTAGGATCGATGAAGTGTCTATCCCAATAATACATCCACGGGCGTCTTCAGTGAGTTGCATGTGAATCCAATATCTATTATGACCATCATAATAATATTGATACGCTGGCCAGCGGTTTTACCATCACAACTATGAACGACTATGAGCAGTGCTCTCCTGTGCTACACTTGAGAGATGAATCCTTCACAGAATCACTTATCACCCCCATTTGTATGTAGCCATAATCCTGGATCGTGTCTTAGGTCAGCTGCTTATTCAGAGCTGACATCGACGGGTCCACCAAGGATATTGGGCAACAAATGTGATGATAAAGTCCTGTAAGTACAAAGGACGAATGGCATCACTTCGACAACTCACCGGTTCCCATAGACACGTCGGTGTAGAGTATACATCGATGGGAGTGTCCAGTGGGTACTTCCATTGTTCGATAAAGCTTCTTCGAACAACTATGCGCAGTTATGGGAACGTTCCTTGATTGTCCAACAATCTGTTCCGTGGCCGTGGGATCGGCTCACACTTGCTGCAACAAGTATAACCTCCACGCATACTAGTCTTGTCAGGTTCATTCAGACCCCCACATCCGAGATGAACCACGACTAGGGAGAGTTTGGGATAGATGATAACTCACATAGCTCCCACTAACTGTGTGATCGGTCATCTATCCGAGGGGACATGTTTAATATCAATACAGACAGTAATAAAGATATGACATGTTGCAGCCTGGTGTAATATAAATATGAAAGCGATACTCAATAGTAAGATTCAACAAACATATATTATATTACGTTGACCTGTGTAATAGTACATATATGTCCTCTATAAGGGCACCATGCCCTTAGTAAGGACTGTCTCTAGGACATATACACTATCAATCTCCCACTTGGACTAGAGCCAGTCACCTTTATGCCTAATGCCCAGATTAGCATAATGTCTTAAGTGGACTTCCACTGATAAGACCTTAGTGAAAGGATCTGCCACGTTGTCTGTGGTAGAGACACGTTCTATACTAACTTCTCCTCTATCTATAATCTCACGTATAACGTGATACTTTGTAAGTACATGTGCGTTCTTGTTTGTAGATATAGGCTCCTTAGCTTGAGCGACGGCGTCCGTATTGTCCCAATAAATCGTTATTGGACTAGGAGCAGGAACAACCCTCAATTCCTTCAAGAACTCTGAAATCCAGACAGCTTCTTTCGAAGCTTCTGATCCAGCAATGTACTCGGCTTCTGTGGATGAGTCAGCAATCGTGGCTTGCTTAGAACTCTTCCAACAGATAGCTCCTCCGTTCATTTTGAATATGTATCCTGTCTGTGACTCAAAGTCATCAGGATCTGATTCAAATCCAGCGTCGACATAACCAGACATCTTTAATTCTGGTTCTCCACCAAACACCAAGAACATTTCCTTAGTCCGTCGAAGGTACTTAACAATGTTCTTTACAGCAGTCCAGTGAGGTACTCCTGGATTCTGTTGGTGTCGACAAGTGACACTAAGCGCATATGCCACATCGGGCCTTGTGCAATTCATTGCATACATTATAGACCCTACTGCCGAAGCATAGGGCACACGACTCATTGCATTTCTTTCTTCATCAGTTTTAGGACCATCCTTAACTGATAAGACAATCCCATGCCTAGCTGGGAGAAAGCCTCTCTTTGAGTCGTCCATCTTATAACGCTTCAGTATTTTGTCGATGTAGGTGGACTGTGTCAATCCTAACATCCTCTTGGATCTATCTGTATAGATATTGATCCCTAGGATGTTCACCCAAGTCCTTCATCGAGAAGGTACTTGATAACCAAACTTTAGTCTCTTCTAGCATAGAGACATTGTTTCCCATGATCAAAATGTCATCAACATAGATGATCATGAAAACGACTCCCTTGTCGCTGTGCCTAGTGTAGACACAGGGATCTTCCTTGCTTCTGATGAAGTCAAACCATTTGACAGCTTCATCAAAGCGGATATTCCAGCTCCTTGACGCTTGCTTTAGCCCATAGATGGATCTTTGTAATTTGCATACAGCAGTTGGCCTGGTTTTACTAATAAAACCTTCCGGTTGTACCATATAGACCTCTTCCTCAAGGTTGCCATTGAGGAAGGCAGTCTTTACATCCATTTGCCCGATCTCATAATCATAGTAGGCAGCTATCGCAAGTAGAATTCGAATGGACTTCAATTTTGTTACCGGTGAAAAGGTTTAATCGTAATCGATGCCATACCTTTGCGTGTAGCCTTTCGCCACAAGCCTAGCTTTGTGCGTTTGTACCTTGCCATCGGCATCTGTCTTTCGTTTAAAGACCGATTTGCACCCAATAGATCTAACCTCTTGGGGCAAGTCTACCAAGTTCCAAACTTGGTTCAGGTACATGGAGTCCATTTCCAATTCCATGGCCTCTTGCCATTTGTCTGAGTCAATATCAATTATTGCCTCTTTGTAGGTCTCGGGATCTTCCCGATCTGATAAGCCGACATCAAGTTCACTGATGTCTTCTATCATAAAGTTTTGCTTCTGAGGTCCTTTTAGGATCCTCTTCGACCTACGGAGCTCGACTGGTTTTGGTGCTTTTCTTTTCTGGCTTCGTGTAACACGAACCTTATCAGTGGGCACTGATGCAGCTTGTCGCGCCACGCGACCCTGTTCCCTAGCGGGAGGCTGCTCTTGTGCAACTCGTTGCGCAGTTTGATTGACAACGGGTTCTATTGGTGTGGTTTCAACTGTTGATCTAATCACAGGACTCCCACTGACTATGACATGCCTAGCAAGTGTCATATCATTACCCTTGTCTGCTTCGAAAGCTCCCACTGAACTTGAGTCCAAATCAGAAGATTTAGAGAACTCATGTTCGCGCGTGTCAAAGTCTTGAATTTCTTCAAGTTCTATCATGTCATCTAACCTCTCTTCTTCGAGGTATTCTGCTTCTAAAAACTTGACGTTTCTAGATACTATCACCTAGTGATCTTCAGCATGATAGAATTCATAGCCTCTCGTCTAACGAGGATAGCCTATGAAATATACTTTGACACCCTTGGCATCTAACTTATCAGTGAGCATCTGTTTGACTATCGCAAGACAGCCCCAAGGTCTAAGATAGCCCAGTGAGGGCTTCTTTCCCTTCCATAACTCACAAGGAGTTTTCTCCACTGATTTAGATGGTACACGGTTCAGAATGTAGATTGCAGTTTGTAGTGCATATTCTCATAGATGTTTTGGAAGAGTCGAGAATCCAATCATTGATCTCACCATGGCTAACAGGGTTCGATTCCTTCTCTCAGACACACCATTTAACTGTGGTGTTCCATTGCGATTGAATTCCTTTTTCCTTCAAGTAGTCGATAAATTCTTCACTAAGGTATTCACCTCCTCGATCCAATCGAAGAGTGACTATCCTTATGTTCAATTCATTCTCGACCTCATTCCTAAACTCCTTGAATTCCCCAAAGGTCTCGGATTTATTCATCATAAGATAAATATACACATACCTTGAGAAATCGTCAGTAAAGGTAACGAAGTAAGGATAACCCCCACGCGCATGGACTTTAAAAGGTCCACATACATCGATATGTATGAGCTCTAAGCAGCGAGTGGCACGAACACCTTGTCCAACAAAAGGTTTGTTCGTCATCTTATCCTTAACACATGACCGTATGCACCATATGACTCAAAATCAAATGGTTCTAAGTAGTCCAACTTCCTTAGTCTTTGAATCCGTGTTTCATTGATATGGCCTAGCCAACAATGCCATAGATAAGATGGATTATTCTTCCTACTTGAAGACGGTTGTTTGTTATGTATTTGAAATAAAGGTAGACTACTTTGCAAAATATATAAACCATTCACTAAGCGAGCTTTTCCATAATACTGGTCATTTAATGAAAATTAACAAGTATTAGGAGAAACCCAAATTGTCCAACAATGGAATGGAAATAATATTTCTGACAATGGATGGAACAAAATAAACGTTATCAAGTTCTAAACATTGTCCTGATGGTAAATCTATCTTGCAGCGTCCAACGCGTTTGGCTTCAACTGGATTGTTGTTCCCAACATGCAAGTTGATTTCACCTTACTTGACTAGCCTGTGTTCAATGGCCCCTTGCACATTATTACAAATGTGCGAGCTACAAGCTGTATCTAATACCCAACCATTGGAGTCAAAAGTAGTCATGTTCATTTCAATAACAAACATACCTGAGCTAGAAGCCAGCGGCTTCTTAATTTGATCTGCCCTTAGCTTAGGGCAATCTCTCTTCCAATGCCCTTTCTGCTTACAGAAAAGATATTCATCTGTGTGTACCGTTCCGCTCCTCTTGAACCTCCTTTTCTGGTTTAGACGCTTAGGCTTATCACTCGAAGTGTTAGCCTTGGCTCCCGACTTTCCCTTACCCTTAGCACCTTTGTTTCTCGGGTTTCAGTTAGACGGTTGCCCAACAAACATGATCGACTTTTCCTTCTTAGGAAGAGTTTGATCATATGTCTTCAACAGATTATGGAGTTCGGGCAGTGTTACGTCCTTCGCATTCATGGTGGTTAACGATGAACTGCGAATACGAACTCGGCAATGATTGAAGGACAAAGATCACCATGATCTTATTCTCATCTTGAGAACATGTTCAGACATGTTCCCTCCTTCATTGAGCTTGCATCTGTGTATCTCTTTGGTCAAATCAAATTCAACACTTCTAGCTGTCGTCTCCAAGAGCGACTCAAGATGCTTCAACATCTCATGCGGCAACATGCTTTCATGTTGCCTCTGCAGCTCATCACTCATTGCCGCCAGCATAATACACTGCGCGGATCTAGCATTCTCATGATGCTTATCAGACTTTGCCTTGTTGGCTTGATTCCAAATCAGCAACTTGATCGGCAGTCTGATTCTCGGGACACACGGGATTAGCCTCGTCCAAGACGTACTCAATCCTTTGTACCTCAGCACCAAACATATATTCCTGATCCAATCTAGGAAGTTTGGTCCGGTCAAAACTTGCTTCTCTAAGATAGCACGGAGCGAGATACTCGCCATTTCGGTTTTCCTAAGGAGAAATAATATAGAACGAAAATATTAAATCAACTATTGAAATACTATGTCTAAATACACAGTCAACATAACTAAACAACAATGTCCTTTAGCTGTTTAGCTTCCACTATTTTCACATATGATTGCCCCCAAAACAAACATACGGGTAATGTCCAATAAGTTACCGTAGTGGTCAAGATCCAAATCCATACTATGTTATACTCCAACTGGGGCTGGTCGCATAACATAATATGACCGGTAGGACTATCCAATTGCGTCACGCAACTCTTGGGTGTTAAATCTAATTTAACCAGACGCTCTACATATTGTACCTATCGAGGTACGTAGATACAATATGCAGTAAGTTATAACCATAGGCTTACTCTAATCTGACGATCACTACGAGTTTGCAAGACGAGGTCGCCAATACATGGAAACGCAATGAAAGTTCATAATTAAAGCACCACATGGAAAGCATCTCAGAAACACATACGTATACATATTTCTGCACTTATATTGGTTGGGGCTTGTAGCTTGGGGGTTGTTATCAGTCATCTACAAACAAATAAGGGTGCCGCCTACCCATCATGCATGAGTGGTCTACACGTAATGGATGTCGCCTATCCATTCTAGTTCTAAACGCGGTCAAGCACATAATGGGCGCCGCCTACCCATACATAAAAATATGCGTTCCGACAAATAAGAGGGCGCCGCCTACCCTCGCATGCATAGAGGTCGAACGGAAAGTAAAATACGTGGTATTTAAACATGCATTGTCAAACAATAGCATATCGAGCAAACAAACAAGTAGTAGCCTATGTGGATGCCAAATGACTTCATAATTTCATTATGAAAATTATAATCCCATACTTATAATCTCTATGAAAAATTGAAATTTGGACTAGATTGAAAAATTGAAAAATCTATTGAACAGGTAGCAATTTTCGAAAACTCGAAGGACTCAATTGTATTTTTCCAAACCTTGGAGGTGTTAAATTCAAAATTCAAAAGTAGAAAGACTTATTTGTAATAAACAATAAATTGATAAATCACAAATAAGCCCAGTAGATGTTGATGATACTCAAGCTCCAGTAGATGTTGATGAAGTGGTTACTGAAACCTACTTCAGCAATGTTGAAGTGTTTGCAGAAGCCTTCAACAATCAACTTAATGTTGATACATCTGCTGATACAAGACCACAAGGCAGTGGAAACGAAATTCCTGCCTCAATGCCAGATATCTACATTGTAGATAATCTAGATGCTGAAAAGATGGTTGCTGAACAAGCAATTCATCAAGTTGCTGAAACCGCAGTTACTGAGACTGTGATTGCTGAAGAACCAGTTGCTGAGACTGCAATGGTTCAAGTCCCAGAAATTGCTGAAACACCAGAAGAGACATTATTCGACGACGCATCTCGTGATGCTGAGAATACTGGACCTAGTTCACCGAAAACATCCATTGACAAAGTTCAGCTTGTGCGGACAGAACTGAGTCAGCAAATGGAATTGGAGATTGAAGACACCTCCAACAAATCAGTAGATGTTTTCATGACCAGCAGTGAACTCAGAGGTCAAGATGTCTCTACTCAACTTGTCATTTCAGAGACAAGGGAGATTGTTGAATCTGCACAGCTTTCTCAAATAGAGCAAGAAAAGAAGTCTGCTGAAGAACAAGTCCCAGATACTGAAGAAACTGTCGTTGCTGAAAGGACTGAGTCACCACCTGCCCTTCTTCAGCAGGTAGTTAACTCAACCATAAGCAAAACTTCACTATCTGAAACTCATTCTTTTGTTAATATAATGATTTCTTTACAGACTTCTCAAGATACAAGTCAGAAGGTTGCTGAAACTTCTGCACCAGAATGCACAACTCCTGCTCAGCAGGTAGATAAAGTTTTTGGTAATTCAACTTAGTTTGAAAACTTAGTGCTTGTATCTAACTTAAAATTATTTCAGGATGAACAATTCAAGGATGCTTCTCAAGCTCCTGAAGCAATGGAAATAGTACCAGCACAAACAAGTGTCCAAATTGAGCTTGCTGAATCTCAGCAGGTAAATTGAGCTTGTTCTGGGGGTTCGTAGCTTAGGGGGCACTTTTTCATAGCAGTTTGGAGCTTGTAGGATCGCAATTCTTCGGAGATTGACAACCTTCGGTAACATTGTATCTTACAGTTTATTCTACTTATTCTTATTTATCTTTCAACATGTTTTCTTCTATGATTTCTGTTGATTGCATGCCTATTATGAGTAGCTAAACTTATCGTTGGTGGTAGTATGTGAATTCTTAGCGAAGGGAAGATAATCATGTTAATGGCTATATCGCGCATTATACTCCGTGTTATTGCTTTATTTCGTTGATCAGGCACAGCCTAAATTCTCGTATGTTGTATTAATTATTATGCACAATTGGACCCTCGTCGACCTGTACGCGAGTTTATCTTCGTAGTGTTGAATAATTACGGAACACAATAGGACAATAGTGCTTGACTTGTCAGAATCGTTATCTTCGTAGTGCTTAATAATTGCAACAGGACATTAGATTGATTCAAAGATCTCCATGCAAGACCGAGGAATTTATGCATGATTATCGACTCGTTATGCTTTGAAGGATCATACTATCACCAATCTCCATTATCTGCTAGAAACCCCTTTGCTATTACGTCTGATGTTTTATATTCTCTAGTTAAATAGATAAAGCTAGTTATAGTCCTGAGAGAACGGCACTCGAGTCATTCTACTCCTACACTACGGTTTTCGTTGTAGTTGTGGATTGCCTTTGGCTAAATAACAAATATTATTTGCTGAATTCGGAACCGACAAATCCGCGTTCATCAAATTGGCGCCGTTGCCGGGGACTATACTCCTTTTTTTTATTTAATTTGTTTATATTTTCAGCTTTTGATTCCTAATTCTATTAGTTTTAGTTTTCCTTTTTAATCTCTCTCTGATACTGCTTTCCTAGTCTGTTACAGATAGTGTATGCCGCATACACGTTCTGCAGGAACACCGCTTGCTGATTCAATTGCTGAGATCGACAGAGTCTACCACCAAAGAAGGCGACTACTTCAAAGGCGTGCACTAGAGGAAATAGAGGATACCGATTTCTCTGAATCTCTACACATTCTTTTCAAGGAAATCGACGGAATGGCAGAAGCTAGACCACTGAAATCATGGGTTCAACCCAACAAAGCACTGATGAGAGGTCCGGCTATTGTTCTTTCTGCTGCAACTCGAGATTTGGAAATCAAAAGTTGCATGTACCAGCAACTCCCGAGGTTCTATGGCTTGGCTAGGGAAGATGTTATGGGATGCCTGAATGATATTGACGATTTTATCAACAATCTTCCAAGGCCCGGAGCAGGGATAACGGACGATGAGCTAAGGATGAAGGTTTTTGCTATGGGGCTTGGTGGTAAAGCCAAGGCATGGTTAGGCTCTCTGGAAGCCGGATCACTAGACACCTGGGACAAGGTGTATTCTGCTTTTATGGAGAAATAGTTTCCTCACACATTGACTACCGCGCTTAAGGAGCAAATCACAGGATTCAAACAGGACTATAATGAGACCATCTACACCGCTTTCGAGAGGTTCAAGGACCTCATGCACAAGTTTCCACACCATGGTTTTGGGCTTCCTGATCTTGTCCAGCACTTCTACAATGGACTCACATATGAGAGTCAACAGGTGGTGGATTTCCAATGCCGTGGTACTATCTGGGAAGAGACCGCCGAGGATGTATGGGCGTGTTTCGAAAGGCTTGCTAAAGGATCTCAATCCAAGGATCCAAGAGCAATGGTTAGAAGGCGTGGACCTGAGGCCCCACCAAACCAGGAGATCCCAATGCATGAAGTGAATGGTGTGAGTGGCGACAGGTTCGAAGGTTTCGCCAATCAGATGAGGCAAGCTCTAAGTGGCCTAATCGGAACTTCTCTCTCTAACGAGGTATGTAGGGTGTGCAAGAATTATGGGCATGGGGCTCATATGTGTAGATCAGATCTAGCACGAGAAGATGTTCACTTGGGAAACCGTAGTAATCCTACTCGTAAGGACGAAGCATCTACATCCAAGTCAGCAACTCTCTTGGATAATTTACAGAAATTGGTGGATTTCACCCAAGTGATTTGAAGAGATACGAGGAGGATTCGGCAAAGATCAATGCTCGTCTGGATCAATTGGAAGCTAGAGCTAGTAGAGAGCAAGGGAAGTTACATAGCAGCACTGAGGGGTCCATGTCGATCAACTTGGTGGGAGATCAACCAGTGGAAATCACCATTAAGCAAGTTGCTAAGTGCGAGTGTTACAAGGATGAAGAGCCTCCACTAGCCAAGGAAGAAGAGAAGGACCTTGGTACTGATGAGAGTGGAAAGAAGCAAGAGAATCCCGAGCCACTCCCTCAAAGTTTCGATGTTAAGGTCGGAATTGGCGAACTTGAAGATGTCCGTGCCACACTAGACACGGGATCTTACTCGAACGTGCTCCCTTTGAATGTGTTTGAGAAGAGTAACCTTGGAAAACTATCTGACCATAGGGCTATTGTGCAACTGGCGGATGGATCCTTTGTGAGACCCGAAGGCGTTGTGAAAAATGTGTTGGTCAAGATTGGTGAAGCATCTGTATACACCAATTTTGTAGTTATGCCGGCGTCTGCACCTGGGACGGGGGATGTCATTCTCTTGGGACGAACGTTCTTGACTAAGCTACGCTCCGTGATGGACATCTGCCAAAGAACTTGCACTATTGAAGTGGAAGGCAAGCAACATGTGTTGCAAGCCATATCTGATCCACCTGATCCGCTTGATAATTCTTTCACTACTCACTAGTGTGGTCTTGCAGCCTATATTCTTTCTTATTCACAGGTTCGTGGCATGGAGAGGAGATCGATGAAGGGGAAGTCTAGTACCCGCAGAAAGAAGAGATAGGCGCGGACAGGAGTCGAGTCAAAGACTTTAAACAATGGCGCTATCCGGGAGGCAACCCGGAGATTTTATCGCTTTCTTTACCGCTTTAGATTTTATCTCACGAGTTTGATTGAGTATTATAGGTCACTTATACAAGCATTATCTCTCACCTTGGATCCACTTTCGACGTTCGGGACGAGCGACGACGTTCAGGTTTGGGGAGGAGGTTATCGCTGGTTATCTCTATACTTATCTTGCTTATGATAAACTCGTGAATTTTTTAGGTTGCATTCACTGCATTCACTGCATTCATCCTAGGATAGTCTTGCATGTTTTATATGGAGTTTATTGCCAAATTTTTAAAACTTTTTTATTGGGTAGATCAACCAACTATGCCATTAATCGTATGCTTCATCTCTATGAATTTGTTTGAGGTTTTTCTCGCTTGGCTTGTCACATTTATGTATTGCACTTAGACTCCATTTTGTGTCTTGAATGTTTTTTGCATTAGAGTCTAGCTTAGTTGCTTGAGGACAAGCAAAGGTTCGGTTTGGTTTTATTTTACATGTTTCCCTTTAGATTTTATTTTACATGTTTTGGTTTAAAATCGAGGATTTCCGGGCAATTATATTGAAGTTGACAAGGAATTGGTGTTCCAGAAGCCTATTTGGAGTATCTGAAGGTTTCCGGATAGGATTTGGAGTCTAGGGGTCGAATCTGGAGGTTAGAAGGCCACTAGAAGTCAGAAACCGAGTCCGAAAAGGGGAAGAAATCCAAAAACGCGTCGAAAACGCGGAATTCCACGAAAAAGTCTCTGGGGCGAACCGCCCAGACGTGGGGCGAACCGCCCCACACCGGGCGAACCGCCCCACACTTATTCGAGGCCTATATATAGTTGCTCAGTTTTCTCCGAAAATCATACTTTTCCAGACCTACTTTCTCACCTCTCTCTGTAGTTTTAGGTAGGGACTTCCCAGGGCTTGTTCTGGGGTTCGTAGCTTAGGGGACACTTTTTCATAGCAGTTTGGAGCTTGTAGGATCGCAATTCTTCGGAGATTGACAACCTTGGGTAACATTGTATCTTACAGTTTATTCTACTTATTCTTATTTATCTTTCAACATGTTTTCTTCTATGATTTATGTTGATTGCATGCCTATTATGAGTAGCTAAACTTATCGTTGGTGGTAGTATGTGAATTCTTAGCGAAGGGAAGATAATCATGTTAATGGCTATATCGCGCATTATACTCCGTGTTATTGCTTTATTTCATTGATCAGGTACAACCTTAATTCTCGTATGTTGTATTAATTATTATGCACAATTGGACCCTCGTCGACCTGTACTCGAGTTTATCTTCGTAGTGTTGAATAATTACGGAACACAATAGGACAATAGTGCTTGACTTGTCAGAATCGTTATCTTCGTAGTGCTTAATAATTGCAACAGGACATTAGATTGATTCAAAGATCTCCATGCAAGACCGAGGAATTTATGCATGATTATCGACCCGTTATGCTTTGAAGGATCATACTATCACCAATCTCCATTATCTGCTAGAAAAACCTTTGCTATTACGTCTGCTGTTTTATATTCTCTAGTTAAATAGATAAAGCTAGTTATAGTTCTAAGAGAACGACACTCGAGTCATTCTACTGCTACACTACGGTTTTCGTTGTAGTTGTGGATTGCCTTTGGCTAAATAACAAATATTATTTGCTGAATTCAGAACCGACAAATCCGCGTTCATCATTGAGCGCAACAGGCTTCGCAACGAAAGGGTTAGCTTTGAGAAACCTCTCAAACGTCCTCACGTATTAATATTGCAAATGGAACTGTCTAGGAATTCCATGTTGCCTAGTCTAGGACTTGCTTAATACGATGAGGCCCTATGGGTCACACTATGTGGTGATTCAGTCTATCAGTATATCCTTGAAGATGGAATCGCAATTAATTTGGAATTAATTGTGATTGATGGATTATAATTGATTTGGAATTAATTATAATATTTGGTGGCTCAATTAATGATTTGGAATTATTAATTGAATTGGCTAATTAATTGTATTTTATGTAAATACAATTAAAGATTATATTTTGGAAATATAATGGAGGTTGATTAGAAAGGATATGTTAATTTAGAATTAACATATGCACTTGGGCAAAATCTACTTGGAGTTTGAATTGCCTTAGAAATATAAGTGGGTCCCAAAATTGGGACCCACCTAATGTCCCTAGGAGGCGCGCGAGCGCGCATGATGGATAAGGGGAAGGAGTTCGACTCCTTCCTCTATTAGAAGTCCAAGAGATAAGTTAGATTTTCCTGATTGAGTTTTGGTTTGATTGGGAATGAATCTAGACTTGATATTGGTTTCCTTGTGCGATAAGAATTAGATTCTTATTCCTTTACGAAGTCTAATTGCTTATGCTTTAGGCGTCTATAAACTACTATATATAGTAGACTATTAGATAGCTTTATACACAGTTTTGCACACAGTTATTCTATCCAGTTTTCTTAGAGAAAATAAAAGCTCTCCCCTCCTCCCTTAGCCACACGCGCGCGCCACCTCACCGGAGGAATCGCCGCCCCGTCTTCTTGGTCACACAAAGAATATCCTAGCATTTTTCCGATAGGTTGTTCATCTGTGGATACCAAGGTTGAGGTTCTAGGAGTTGGAAACTAACTCTTATTGTCTTGCAGATATACAGAGTATTGTAGATATCTTCGACTTCGATGAAGGAGAAGATACACCGGAATATTACGAAGACTTGGAAGCTGCTTTGGAAGTAAGGTTAGTCTTCTAATTGACGTGTTTATATATATACGACATATGCATAATCAATTAACCTGTATGTTAAGAAAATTTTTGAAATTCTGCTGCGTACCCTAGGGGTAACTCTGACCATATTTTCTTACAGTGGTATCGGAGCCAAGTTAATTGATTACGTATATACGTATATATATTGTATGATTTTGTAGATATGTGGATTCAATTGATTCTATGATAAATTCGATTTTCAAAAGTTTTGTTTTTATATAAATTTAGAATTTATATTTTTCAAAAAAAAAAATAATAATAATTAAATATATATTTGGACCGATGCCGCGGCGCTGATGAACGCGATGGTGTCGTGTTCCAACGCGAACGAATCAAATAAATTTGTTATTTAGCCAAAGGAAATCCACAACTACAACGAAAACCGTAGTGTAGCAGTAGAATGACTCGAGTGTCGTTCTCTCAGGACTATAACTAGCTTTATCTATTTAAAAAGAGAATATAAAACAGCAGACGTAATAGCAAGGGGTTTTTCTAACAGATAATGGAGATTGGTGATAGTATGATCCTTCAAAGCATAACGGGTCGATAATCATGCATAAATTCCTCGGTCTTGCATGGAGATTTTTGATCAATCTAATGTCCTGTTGCAATTATTAAGCACTACGAAGATAAAGGTACTGACAAGTCAATCACTATTGTCCAATTGTGTTCCATAATTATTCAACACTACGAAGATAAACTCGCGTATAGGTCGACGAGGGTCCAATTGTGCATAATAATTAATACAACATACGAGAATTTAGGCTGTGCCTGATCAACGAAATAAAGCAATAACACGGAGTATAATGGGCGATATAGCCATTAGCATGATTCTCTTCCCTTCGCTAAGAATTCACATACTACCACCAACGATAAGTTTAGCTACTCATAATAGGCATGCAATCAACAGAAATCATAGAAGAAAACATGTTGAAAGATATATAAAAATAAGTAGAATAAACTGTAAGATACAATGTTACCGAAGGTTGTCAATCTCCGAAGAATTGCGATCCTACAAGCTCCAATCTGCTATGAAAAAGTGTCCCCTAAGCTACGAACCCCCAGAACAGGCTCTGGGAAGTCCCTACCTAAAACTACAGAGAAAGGTGAGAAAGTAGGTCGGGAAAAGTATGAATTTCGGAGAAAATCTGAGCAACTATATATAGGCCTCGAATAAGTGTGGGGCGGTTCGCCCGACACACCGGGCGGTTCGCCCGTTGTGGGGCGGTTCGCCCCACGTCCCGGGCGGTTCGCCCAGGAGACTTTTTCGCGGAATTCCGCATTTTCGACGCGTTTTTGGATTTCTTCCCCTTTTCGGACTCGGTTTCTGTCTTTTAGTGGCCTTCTAACCTCCAGATTCGACCCCTAGACTCCAAATCCTATCCGGAAACCTTCAGATACTCCAAATAGGCTTCTGGAACACCAATTCCTTGTCAACTTCAATATAATTGCCCGGAAATCCTCGATTTTCAACCAAAACCTGTAAAATAAAATCTAAAGGGAAACGTGACACTATTCTAATAAAATGCACTAAAATATTGCTAAATTAACATGGAGGATAGCTAAAATAGGTGAAAAAGACTCGAATGAAAGTGTAAAATACACATTCATCAGGCGCCGTGCCCGTGGCACGGGCGCTAGGCGCCCGACGCCTGCAGGTCGCGGCGCCGGTACCGGGGGGACGGGTCCCGTCCCTCGTTTTCAAAAAAAATAAAATAAAATATATATATATATATATATATATATATATATATATATATATATATATATATATATATATATATATATATATTTTTTCTGGTTGGACCCAAAATCGAATTTTTGAAAGTTTTGAGGATTGAATTTTATATTTGGAATATAAATATGATTTAATTGTAATTGTTTTAAACTAGATGGGTTAAATTTAATTAGTATAAAGTTGAAGGGCTTATTTGTAATTTATCAATTTATTGTTTATTACAAATTAGTTCTTCTACTTTTGAATTTTAGATTTAACACCTCCATGGTTTTTAAAATTACAATTAAGTCCTTCGGGTTTTCGAAAATTGCTACTTGGTCAATAGAATTTTCGATTATTCAATCTAGTCCAAATTTTCAATTATTTCATAGCGATTATAAGTATGGGATTATAATTTTCATAATGAAATTATGAAGTCATTTTTCATCCACATAGGCTACTACTTGTTTCATATGCTCTATATGCTATTGTTTGACAATGCATGTTTAAATACAATGTATTTTACATTCCGTTCGACCGCTAAGCATGCGAGGGTAGGCGGCGCCCTCTTATATGTCGGACCGCATATTTATGTATGGGTAGGCGGCACCCATTATGTGCTTGACCGCGTTTAGAACTAGAATGGATAGGCGACATCCATTACGTGTAGACCGTTCATGCATGATGGGTAGGCGGCGCCCTTATTTGTTTGTAGATGATTGATAACAACCCTCAAGCTACAAGCCCCAACCAATATAAGTACAGAAATATATATATGAATTTCTGAGATGCTTCCCATAGGGTGCTTTAATTCTGAACTTTCATTGCGTTTTCTTGTATTGGCGACCTCGTCTTACAAGACTCGCAGTAATCGTCAGATTAGAGTAAGCCTATGGTTATGACTTACTGCATATTGTATCTAGCGACCTCGATAGGTACAGTATGTAGGGCATCGGGTTAAATTAGATTTAACAACCAAGAGTTGCGTGACGCAATTGGATAGTCCTACTAGTCCTACCGGTCATATTATGCTATGCGACCAGCCCCCGTTGGAGTATAGCATAGTATGGATTTGGATCTTGGCCACTACGGTAACTTGTTGGACATTACCCGTATGTTTGTTGTGGGGGCAAGCATATGTGAAAATAGTGGGAGCTAAACAGCTAAAGGACCTTGTTGTTTAGCTATGTTGACTGTGTATTTAGATTTAATATTTCAATAGTTGATTTATTATTTTCGTTCTATATTATTTCTCCTTAGGATATTAGATATGGCGAGTATCTCGCTCCGTGCTGTCTTGGAGAAGCAAATTTTAACCGGACCAAACTTCCTAGATTGGATCAGGAATATATGTTTGGTGCTGAGGTACGAAAAGATTGAGTACGTCTTGGACGATGTCATTCCCGTGTGCCTCGAAAATCAGACTGCCGATCAGGTTGCTGCTTGGAATCAAGCCAACAAGGCAAGGTCTGATAAGCATCTTGAGGATGCTAGATCCGCGCAGTGTATTATGCTGGCGGCAATGAGCAATGAGCTGCAGAGGCAACATGAAAGCATGTTGCCGTATGAGATGTTAAAGCATCTTGAGTCGCTCTTTAAGACGACAACTAGAAGTGTTGAATTTGATTTGATCAAAGACATACACAGATGCAAGCTCAGTGAAGGAGGGAACATGTCTGAGCATGTTCTCAAAATGATTGGTCTCTTTGAAAAGCTTGCCGATGCCGGCGTTAAGCTAGAGAACAAGATCATGGTGATCTTTGTCCTTCAATCATTGCCGAGTTCGTATTCGTAGTTCATCATTAATTACACGATGAATGCGAAGGACGTAACACTGCCTGAACTTCATAATCTTCTGAAGACATATGATCAAACTCTTCCTAAGAAGGAAAAGTCGATCATGCTTGTTGGGCAACCGTCTAACCCAAACCCGAAAAGCAAAGGTGCTAAGGGTAAGGGAAAGTCGGGAGCCAAGGCTAACACTTGGAGTGATAAGCCTAAGCGTCCGAACCAGCAAAGGAAGTTCAAGAGAAGCGGAACGGTACGCACAGATGAATGTCTTTTCTGTAAGCAGAAAGTACATTGGAAGAAAGATTGCCCTAAGCTTAGGGCAGATCAAGCTAAGAAGTCATCAGCTTCTGGCTCAGGTATGTTTGTTATTGAAATGAACATGACTACTTTTGACTCCAATGGTTGGGTATTAGATACAGCATGTGGCTCACACATTTGTAATAATGTGCAGGGGCTAATTGATCACAGGCTAGTCAAGCAAGGTGAAATCGACTTGCATGTTGGGAACGGCAATCCAGTTGAAGCCAAACGCATTGGACGCAGCAAGATAGATTTACCTACGGGACAATGTTTAGAACATGATAATGTTTATTTTGTTCCATCCATTGTCAGAAATATTATTTCCATTCCATTGTTAGACAATATGGGTTTTTTCTTTCGATTTGCGAATAATACTTGTTATTTTTCATTAAATGATCAGTATTATGGAAAAGCTCGCTTGGTGAATGGTTTATATATTTTGCAAAGTAGTCTACCTTTATTTCAAATACATAACAAACAACCGTCTTCAAGTAAGAAGAATAATCCATCTTATCTATGGCATTGTCGGCTAGGCCATATCAATGAAACACGGATTCAAAGACTAAGGAAGTTGGACTACTTAGAACCATTTGATTTTGAATCATATGGTACATGTGAATCTTGTGTTAAGGGTAAGATGACGAACAAACCTTTTGTTGGACAAGGTGTTCGTGCCACTCGCTGCTTAGAGCTCATACATACCGATGTATGTGGACCGTTTACGGTCCATGCGCGTGGGGGTTATCCTTACTTCGTTACCTTTACTGACGATTTCTCAAGGTATGGATATATTTATCTTATGAAGAATAAATCCGAGACCTTTGGAAAATTCAAGGAGTTTAGGAACGAGGTCAAGAATGAATTGAACCTAAGGATAGTCACTCTTCGATCAGATCGAGGAGGTGAATACCTTAGTGAAGAATTTATCGACTACTTGAAAGAAAATGAAATTCAATCGCAATGGACTCCTCCTGGAACACCACAGTTAAATGATGTGTCTGAGAGGAGGAATCGAACCCTGTTAGACATGGTAAGATCAATGATTGGATTCTCGACTCTTCCAAAGTATCTGTGGGGATATGCACTACAAACTGCAATCTACATTCTGAACCGTGTACCATCTAAATCAGTGGAGAAAACTCCTTATGAGTTGTGGAAGGGAAAGAAGCCTTCACTAGGCTATCTTAGACCTTGGGGCTGTCCTGCGATAGTCAAACTGATGCTCACTGATAAGTTAGATGCCAAGGGTGTCAAAGTATATTTCATAGGCTATCCTCGTCAGACGAGAGGCTATGAATTCTATCATGCTGAAGATCACAAGGTGATCGTGTCTAGAAACGTGAAGTTTTTAGAAGCTGAATACCTCGAAGAAGAGAGGTTAGATGACATGATAGAACTTGAAGAAATTCAAGACTATGACACGCGCGAACATGAGGTCTCTAAATCTTCTAATTTTGACTCAAGTTCAGTGGGAGCTTTCGAAGCAGACAAGGGTGATGATATGACACTTGCTAGGCATGTCACAGTCAGTGGGAGTCCTGTGATTAGATCAACAGTTGAAACCACACCAATAGAACCCGTTGTCAACCAACCTGTGCAACAAGTTGCACAAGAGCAGCCTCCCGCAAGGGAACAGGGTCGCGCCCAACGACCAGCTGCATCAGTACCCACTGATAATGTTCGTGTTACACGAAGCCAGAAAAGAAAAGCACCAGAACAAGTCGAGCTCCGTAGGTCGAAGAGGATCCTAAGAGGACCTCAGAAGCAAAGCCTTATGATAGAAGACATCAGTGAACTTGATGTCGGTTTATCAGATCGGGAAGATCCCGAGACCTACAAAGAGGCAATAATTGATATTGACTCAGATAAATAGCAAGAGGCCATGGAATTAGAAATGGATTCAATGTACCAGAACCAAGTTTGGAACTTGGTAGACTTGCCCCAAGGGGTTAGACCAATTGGGTGCAAATGGGTCTTTAAACGAAAGACAAATGCCGATGGCAAGGTACAAACGCACAAAGCTAGGCTTGTGGCGAAAGGCTACACGCAAAGGTATGGCATCGATTACGATGAAACCTTTTCACCGGTAGCAAAATTGAAGTCCATTCGAATTCTACTTGCGATAGCTGCCTACTATGATTATGAAATCTGGCAGATGGATGTAAAGACAGCCTTCCTCAATGGCAACCTTGAGGAAGAGGTCTATATGGTACAGCCGGAAGGTTTTATTAGTAAAACCAGGCCAACTTCTGTATGAAAATTACAAAGATCCATCTATGGGCTAAAGCAAGCGTCAAGGAGCTGGAATATCCGCTTTGATGAAGCTGTCAAATCGTTTAACTTCATCAGAAGCAAGGAAGATCCCTGTGTCTACGCGAGACACAACGACAAAGTAGTTGTTTTCATGATCATTTATGTAGATGACATTTTGATCATGGGAAACAATGTCTCTATGCTAGAAGAGACTAAAGTTTGGTTATCAAGTACCTTCTCGATGAAGGACTTGGGTGAAGCGAACTACATCCTAGGGATCAAGATCTTTAGAGATAGATCCAAGAGGATGTTAGGAATGACACAGTCCACCTACATCGACAAAATATTGAAGCGTTATAAGATGGACGACTCAAAGAGAGGCTTTCTCCCAGCTAGGCATGGGATTATCTTATCAGTTAAGGATGGTCCTAAAACTGATGAAAAAAGAAATGCAATGAGTCGTGTGCCCTATGCTTCGGCAGTAGGGTCTATAATGTATGCAATGAATTGCACAAGGCCCGATGTGGCATATGCACTTAGTGTCACTTGTCGGCACCAACAGAATCCAGGAGTACCTCACTGGACTACTGTGAAGAACATTCTTAAGTACCTTAGACGGACTAAAAAGATGTTCTTGGTGTTTGGTGGAGAACCAGAATTAAAGATGTCTGGGTATGTCGACGCTGGATTTGAATCAGATCCTGATGACTTTAAGTCACAGACAGGATACGTATTCAAATTGAACGGAGAAGCTGTCTGTTGGAAGAGTTCTAAGCAAGCCACGGTTGCTGACTCATCCACAGAAGCCGAGTACATTGCTGCATCAGAAGCATCGAAAGAAGCTGTCTGGATTTCAGAGTTCTTGAAGGAATTGAGGGTTGTTCCTGCTCCCAGTCCAATAACGATTTATTGTGACAATACGGGCGCCGTCGCTCAAGCTAGGGAGCCTAGATCTACAAACAAGAACAAACATGTACTTCGAAAATATCACGTTATACGTGAGATTATAGATAGAGGAAAAGTTAGTATAGAACGTGTCTCTACCACGGACAACGTGGCAGATCCTTTCACCAAGGTCTTATCAGTGGAAGTCAACTTAAGACATTATGCTAATCTGGGCATTAGGCATAAAGGTGACTGGCTCTAGTCCAAGTGGGAGATTGATAGTGTATATATCCTAGAGACAGTCCTTACTAAGGGCATGGTGCCCTTATATATGGCATATATGTACTATTACATAGGTAACGTAATATAATATATGTTTGTTGCATTTTACTATTGAGTATCGCTTTCATATTTATATTACACCAGGCTGTAACATGCCATATCTTTATTACTGTCTGTATTGGTATTAAACATGTCCCCTCGGATAGATGACCGATCACACAGATAGTGGGAGCTATGTGAGTTATCATCTATCCAAAACTCTCCCTAGTCGAGGTTCATCTCGGATGTGGGAGTCTGAATGAACCAGACAAGACTAGTATGCGTGGAGGTTATACTTGTTGGAGCAAGTGTGAGCCGATCCCACGGCCACGGAACGGATTGTTGGACAATCGAGAAACGTTCCCATAACTGCGCATAGTTGTTCGAAGAAGCTTTATCGAACAATGGAAGTACCCACCGGACACTCCCATCGATGTATACTCTACACCGAAGTGTCTATGGGAACCGGTAAGTTGTCGAAGTGATGCCATTTGTCCTTTGTACTTACAGGACTTTATCATCACATTTGTTGCCCCATATCCTTGGTGGACCCGTCGATGTCAGCTCTGAATAAGCAGCTGACTTAATACACGATCCAGGATTATGGCTACATACAAATGGGGGTGATAAGTGATTCTGTGAAGGATTCATCTCTCAAGTGTAGCACAGGAGAGCACTGCTCATAGTCTGCATAGTTGTGTTGGTAAAGTCACTGGCCAGTGCAAACGATATATTATGATGGTCATAAGTATATCTTAACCAAGCAACTCCCGGAGACGCCCGTGGATGTATTATTGGGATAGACACTTCATCGATCCTAGATACATTTGAGCAAGTCACATGAAGGGACGTTACCATCGCCGCGTTGAGCGCAACAGGCTTCGCAACGGAAGGGTTAACTTTGAGAAACCTCTCAAACGTCCTCACGTATTAATATTGCAAATGGAACCGTCTAGAAATTCCATGTTGCCTAGTCTAGGACTTGCTTAATACGATGAGGCCCTATGGGTCACACTATGTGGTGATTTAGTCTATCAGTATATCCTTGAAGATGGAATCGCAATTAATTTGGAATTAATTGTGATTGATGGATTATAATTGATTTGGAATTAACTATAATATTTGGTGGCTCAATTAATGATTTGGAATTATTAATTGAATTGGCTAATTAATTGTATTTTATGTAAATACAATTAAAGATTATATTTTGGAAATATAATGGAGGTTTGATTAGAAAGGATATTTTAATTTAGAATTAACATATGCACTTGGGCAAAATCTACTTGGAGTTTGAATTGCCTTAGAAATATAAGGGGGTCCCAAAATTGGGACCCACCTAATGTCCCTAGGATAAGGGGAAGGAGTTCGACTCCTTCCTCTATTAGAAGTCCAAGGGATAAGTTAGATTTTCCTGATTGAGTTTTGATTTAATTGGGAATGAATCTAGACTTGATATTGGTTTCCTTGTGCGATAAGAATTAGATTCTTATTCCTTTACGAAGTCTAATTGCTTATGCTTTAGGCTTCTATAGACTACTATATATAGTAGACTATTAGAGAGCTTTATACACAGTTTTGCACACAGTTATTCTACCCAGTTTTCTTAGAGAAAATAAAAGCTCTCCCCTCCTCCCTTAGCCACACGCGCGCGCCACCTCATCGGAGGAATCGCCGCCCCGTCTTCTTGGTCACACAAAGAATATCCTAGCATTCTTCCGATAGGCTGTTCATCCGTGGATACCAAGGTTGAGGTTCTAGGAGCTGGAAACTAACTCTTATTGTCTTGCAGATATACAGAGTATTGTAGATATCTTCGACTTCGACGAAGGAGAAGATACACCGGAATATTACGAAGACTTGGAAGCTGCTTTGGAAGTAAGGTTAGTCTTCTAATTGACGTGTTTATATATATACGACATATGCATAATCAATTAACATGTATGTTAAGAAAATTTTTGAAATTCCGCTGCGTACACTAGGGGTAACTCTGACCATATTTTCTTACAAGTTGGTCATACTGACGGACGATGATGAAGAAGAAGAGGATGAGAACATTCCTAAAGATCCAAGTGATGATGAAGGAAAAGATTCTAAGGACAAAAAGGATGACGATGATGATAATCAAGGTCCTAGTCCTGATGCTGGTGGACTTAAACTGACAGTTGCTGAGATTGAACGTCATGACACTGAAAATCAGCAAGCTGATCACACACCAAGTCAGCAACAAGAATCCAATCCTGCTCCTGCTGAGACAAGTACTCCAGCAACTGAACAAGTTGCTGAAACTGAAGAAGAGTATGCCAGAAAGCATGCTGAAATGAAATTAGGCAAAAATAAGCTTTCTGATGCCGAGTTATCTTTACTCGATGCCAAGGTCACTGAACAAAACCTTGATGATGAAGAATTGGATGAAGATTATCAAAGAGCACTTCAAAACAGTCTACAGATTCACGCAAGGCATACGCAGAATCTAGACATTGCTCAATCTTCAGGAGTGAAGCATACGGAAGTCCCCTTCCTTCCACTTACTACTGGTGAAACTACAGTTATCTGTAAGAAAATATGGTCAGAGTTACCCCTAGGGTACGCAGCGGAATTTCAAAAATTTTCTTAACATGCAGGTTAATTGATCATGCATATAACGTATATAATAAACACATTAATCAGAAAACTTACAATACTCCAAAAACAAGAATAGGTGTTGAATCGATATGCCAATCGATGAAGTCTTCGTAATAGTCCGGTGAATCTTCTCCTTCGTCGAAGTCGAAGATATCTGCAATACTTTGATTATCTGCAAGACAATAAAAGTTAGTTTCCAGCTCTTTGAACCTCAACCTTGGTATCCACGGATGAACAACTTATCGGAAAGAATGCTAGGATATTCTTTATGTGGCCAAGAAGATGGGGCGGCGATTTTCCTCCGGTGGAGAGTGGCGCGCGCGGCTAGGGTATTGAGGTAGGGGAGAGCTTTTTATTTTCTCTAAGAAAGGTAGAATAATTCTCTAAAAATTTGGCATTGAAAAAGCTCTCTAATGACCTACTTATATAGTAGTCAATAGAAGCCTAAAGAAGATTCTTTTAGACTTCATAAAGGAATAAGAACTCTAATTCTTATTGCACAAGGAAACAAATTTAAGTCTAGATTCATTCCCAATTAAGTTAGAACTCAATTAGGAAAATCTAACTTAACCCTTGACTTCTAATATGGGAAGGAGTCGAAACTCCCTCCCATACTACTACTACACACGGTCGGCCAAGGGGGGTGTGTGGGTCCCAATTTTGGGACCCACTTATAATTCGAAGGCAATTCAAATTCTAAGTAGATTTTGCCCATGTGCATATATTAATTCTAAGTTAATATATCATTTCAAATCAGACCTCTATTATATTTCTAAAATATAATCTTTAATTGTATTTACATAAAATACAATTAATCAATCAATTCAATTAATAATTCCAAATTATTAATTGAGCCACAAATAATTATAATTAATTCCAAATCAATTATAATTCATCAATCACAATTAATTCTAAATTAATTGCGATTCCATCTTCAAGGATATTCGAATAAGCTGAATCACCACATAGTGTGACCCATAGGGCCTCATTGTATTAAGCAAGTGCTACACTAGACAACATGGAATTCCTAGACGGTTCCATTTGCAATATTAATACATGAGGACGTTTGAGAGGTTTCTCAAAGCAAAACCCTTTCGTTGTGAAGTCTGTTGCGCTCAACGTGGCGATGGTAACGTCCCTTCATCTGACTGACTCGAATGTATCTAGGATCGATGATGTGTCTATCCCAATAATACATCCACGGGTATCTCCAATGAGTTGCTTGGTGAATCAAATATCTATTATGACTATCATAATAATATTGATACGCTGGCCAGCGGTTTAATCAATCACAACTATGAACGACTATGAGCAGTGCTCTCCTGTGCTACACGTGAGAGATGAATCCTTCACAGAATCACTTATCACCCCCATTTGTATGTAGCCATAATCCTGGATCGTGTCTTGGGTCAACTGCTTATTTAGAGCTGACATCGACGGGTCCACCAAGGATATGGGGCAACAAATGTGATGATAAAGTCCTGTAAGTCCAAAGGACGACTGGCATCACTTCGACAACTTTCCGGTTCCTATAGACACTTCGGTGTAGAGTATACATCGATGGGAGTTTCCGGTGGGTACTTCCATTGTTCGGTAATCACCCTTCGAACAACTATGCGGAGTTTTGGGAACGTTTCTAGATTGTCTAACAATCCGTTCCGTGGCCGTGGGATCGGCTCACACTTGCTCTAACAAGTATAACCTCCACGCATACTAGTCTCACCTGGTTCATTTAGACCCCTACATCCGAGATGAACCTCGACTATGGAGAGTTTGGGATAGATGATAACTCACATAGCTCCCACTATCTGTGTGATCGGTCATCTATCCGAGGGGACATGTTTGATATCAATACAGACAGGAATAGTGATATGACATGCTGTATGCCTGGTGTAATATAAATATGAAAGCGATACTCAATAGTCAAACAAACAAACATATATTATATTACATTGACCTGTGTAATAGTACATATATGCCCTTTAATAAGGGTTGTATGCCCTTAATAAAGACTGTCTCTAGGACATATACACTATCATTATTGAGTCTCAAGCGTTGCCCTCAGCAACCACTCAATCAAAAGTTTCTACTGGTGAAACTCCAGTTGTTGAGTCTCAACCGTTGCCCTCAGCAACCACTCAACCAAAATGGAATGAAGCTACAGATTTAGGAACCAAGGTTGCTGGCCTTGATGAATCTGATGACGAAGAAGATCTCTCGGCAAATGAAGAAGATCAATCAAAGAAAGTTGAACCCACAATGGTTACAATTCCTCCTCTTGATGATGAAAATGATGTAGGAGATGACATAAGATGCCATTTTCTGACCAAAGATGATCAATTCGCTACTGAGCTTAAAGTTCATTCCGTAACTCCTTCTTTAGTGCCGTTTCCACATGTGGAGGATTTTACTCCAAGAATTTTGGCACTAATGGAAGTCCACAAAGCCTGCAAAGAACAAGACGATGCACTGCTTGCTGAGAGTCCGCTTGATATCGGCAAAATACTGGCTACTGTGCTGAAACGCACTACTTCTCTTACCATAGCTCAGAAAGACATAAGTCTACATCATAAAAGCTATGAAGAAGATGTCAGTCAAGCACTCAAACTGGCAAAGTCTGCATTGAAAAAGGCTCAGACTTTCATTGAAGACAAAGTCGAAAATGAGCGCAGATATGAGAAGAATTTGGTGAGTATATATAAAACAAGAATTGTCAAAGCTGGTCGCTGATCAGCAGACAATTATTCTTAAGTACAATAGCCTAAGCACTCTTGCTGAAAATTGCAATGAGTTTTTCTCTATGCACATTACTCCAATGATGCAATCCATGTCTAAGGGGGAAGATAAACAAAGAAAATCTTCAAGAAAGAAAACCCCTGCTGAAGCGTCATTGACAATAGAACCTCTTGCTGAAAGAGAGCAAAGTTCTAAAAGACAAGCTGAAACAGATTCTGAGTTGAATTCAGCAAATCCTAAAAAGAGAAGAACTTCTGCTGAAACTCATGAATACTGTCATACTGAGAGTCATCAAGATCTGAATGAAGATGATGATGATGATGACAATCATACAATAGTTCAAGCTATAAGAGCTAGACCAATCACAGCCCTAACTCCGTCTGGCCACTCAAAACATTTCTCTTCTGACTCAAGATCTTTAGCAAGAGATCAAGAAAATGCAAAGTCAAGAAGAAGAAGGCAAAGACAGGAAGAAAAGAGGCTAGCCAGCATTGCCATTGGCTCCGGCATTGATTACACAAAGACCAGCAATGAGGAAACAACTCAAAATGTGATCAGAAATGTTCATGGTTGCTGGATCTTAAAGCTGTAAGATGTATTGGCAAATGATTTATTTCCAACTGTTGTACTGAATCAAATGTACACTTGGATTGAATTGAAGGTGAAAAGAAACGAAAGGGATCCTCCTCCCTACCCAAGAAACATTGCTGGGAGATGGCTGAATCTGGAAGTCTTGGTAAGAAGAACATCTATTTGCAAGCAAATGAAGCAAGAACCTGATTTAATTAAACCAATTGATGTTGCTTATTACTCTAACCCTTTAACCAAGAAGTCAATGAAGAAATATGGCTTGATTCCTTATGAGTATTTCTATCTCACTGCCAAGGATCAAGAAGAAGATCTTCTCTGGTTAAGGAAGATTCATGCTAACAAGGGAATTTCATATACACAACTTCTCCATGCCAGCAATTGGGGCATGCACTTGTGGGTGTTGCACTACAAAGAAATGAATGGTGAAAAACATCATTATACCGCCTGCAAGAACGCAAGGATCATTCATCTCGAAGTCCGTAAGCTACTTGAAGATTACGAAAAGGACTGTTGAATTTTCTGCGCTTGCTGAGAAAAGTGTAAGGGAGATTCTGAGAAAATCTTCTGCTGGAAGAGCTTAAGTCCCTTGTAAAAGGTTTGTCTAGTTTTGTTTGCTGATTTGTGTAGTTATCTCTGAACTTTCTTGTAAACTTACTGAAAGATAACTATCAGCAATAAAGCTTTTGACTCTTATTGGTTTTTGATTATGCAATCTACTTATGTTTACTGTTTTATTATTCAAGTATGCTTGCATTAATGAACTGATTTATTCAACATCAGAAACCTCTAAAAGGATAACAATTAATTTAGCCATGGATTGCTAACATCAAAAAGGGGGAAATTTGTTAGGAAACTTGTAATTTTGATGAACAATTAACCATGCTAAATTAAGGAAAGTCCAGTAACTAGTACTCTTAAGGTCCATAGGAATTTAGAATTTTAAGGACATTGTAAAAGAGGAACGTTTGTTGAAGACTTAGAGTAGGTGCTAGATAGGTGTTTTAACCGCTTATGATGTATCTTGTTTTCTGAAAAGAAAAACAACCTATTGAAGCATTTGCTGATGATGTACTTTGTTTACACAAACAAACTATTGAAGCGTTCAGAACCGTTCAGAAACTTGAAGAATTCGAAGACTGGAGACTAGAAGATTTCTGAAGATGGTATCTACAAAGGCAAATGTTGTTCAGAAAGTGGAAAATTCAGCAACAGCTTGCATAAGTGAAAATCTAAACGACAGAGTAGGTTGTGCTTGCTGAAACTGAGACTGACCACTTGCTGAAAAACATATGTGACCTCCTTGCTGAAAGTACTTGCATTTGCGCTCCAACGTTCATGTTTGAATTTCATTCAAATGAACATTAAATGCAAAGCATGCATGCACGCGAAGGACATGAAGACTAGAAGACAAATAAAGGATGCTGCTGAAAGTTCAAAAGCAAGATAGTGACATCTTAAGGAACAAAGCCTTAGAATTTAAAATTCAAACGGCTCCCTTGATTCACTATAAATAGAGGTCATCCGGCAAAGAGTTGAAGTGTGTCAACAACGTGATCAAACTCTCACTTGTGCTTAAACTCACATACCCTTCAAACACTCTTTACTGCCATTGATCCGTTCCAAGACTCAAAGCTTGAAAAAGCTACTTGTGAAGAAGTAGAACATACACGGCTAAGAAATTAGTTAAGTGTTCTTTCTTTCGAACAAGAACAAGTCTTGACACCAGAAACAATCAAACTTGTTTACTGCAAAGTATTCAAAGTTTTGTTTCTTAGATTACTTGTTGTAGCTGAATAAGTTATAATCAAGTTATCTCATCCCAAACCTCTCTAACAGAAAATACACCCTTTCAGGCGTGAAATTCAGGGGGAACTTAATCGAGCATAGTGTTGCTGATTAAAAGTCCCAAGTTTGGTGGAGAACAAGGTTTCGTTCTCTAGTTAGGTTGGAAACGAAGCAAGTGTGCTTTGGTTTCTGTTGAGTCGCTCTAGATAGGTGTTGTAAGGAACCTCAAACTTATCTTAGTGGATTCAGTCCTAGAAAGGACAAAGTGGATTAGTTGAGAGATTACGCCACTCTCAGATACCACTATAAAAAGTGTTTGTGTGATTTACTTACTGCATTTAGTTTTCAGCAAAGCATATCTATCTGTACACTGTCACTCTGTTCACTTGCTGAAACTATCACTTACTGACAAAGCACTTATTGTACAAAGACTTCCGCTCTCTGATTTTAAGTATAAGCAAAACTCGTTACTGAAAAGTAATTAGTGCTTGCTGAGAAAGTTAAGTATCAACAAACTCATTACTGAAAAGTAATAAGCCCTTGCTGAGAAAGTTAAGTATCAGCAAACTCATTACTGAAAAGTAATAAGCCCTTGCTGAGAAAGTTTTTAAACGACGAAAGTTTGAAAAGACTATTCACCCCCCCCACCCCCTCTAGTCTTTTCTTGTTGTTTAAAGGGACCAACAGTTTATATATCGATACAAACGAACCAGATAAAGATATGGCATGTTATTGCTTAGTGTAATATATATACATAAGTAAACATAAAACATGAATAAACATACATATATTATATTACTTTATTTGTGATGTAGTACATTTGTCCTTAAATGTGGTTGTCTCTAGGACACATATACTAACAGTTAAAACACAACTCGAGGTCGTTCAAGACAAACAAGCCGAGTTCGACTATAATAATATGGCTTATTTACAAATGAATAACTTGTGACTTGTGAACAATTTATTGAATAAATCCGACGGATACCCAAATATTTACTTTGACAATAATAATTTTCATGTAGTCTAAAATTTTTGATGGATGTATAATAATTGTTTGTATTTAAGATATTTTATGAGTTAAATAAAAAAAAATATATTATATAATGAGTTAATGACTACCCGATATATCGGGTAACTCTATTTCAATATGATATTTTACAGGTACCCAGTTAGGGTCGGAATTGGGATGCATAAGTCTGAATTATTGAGTACTCGAAGATTAATCCCGATCCGGTCCCCACACCCCTACTTTTAGCCTTTTCAAAACAGCTTGATGAGCGGACCGACCGATTCGATCAGACCAGAAAACTTAATTTCGATGATAAAATTCCCGAAACCGCTTCTGGTTCAGTAAAATTTCAACAACGCTTTTCTTCACACTCGAATCAACAACAATGGCGATCTATCTCACAATTTTCCTCTTATTTATGCTGGCAATCGGTTTTCGTGATTCTTCTGTTCAAGCGTAAGCAAGTTCCTTACTCTATTTTAGAATTATTACCTCGATTTTAATTAATTGCTTCGGTGTTCATTTTTTACTGTTTTTCTTTTTTCCTTATGGATTAATAATGGCTTCTCCTCTGATGCATTGAACTATTGATTACTGTATTTATGCCTAATACTTAATCTATTTATTAGTATTTATTATATCTTGTTTCAATTGAATTTGTACATTTTGAATAGAATATAGTACTATGAGTTTATCTAGGATTAGAATCTGAGGCTGGACAAATTTTTGGGATACAGTTCAAACATCACGCTAATCTAATTTGTTATATATGCCTAGTTTGAGCCATTTGCACTAGGTGTGTGGTTTATGGTTTATCTTAGCTTGCGTGGTTTGCAATTATATGAGCAGGGGCGGAGCCCGGGTGCCAGCTCCGGCCCCCGCCCCCCACTCCCCCCTATACGTAAATCTTATGATTTTTGAAGTTTGGCCCGGAACTTAAAAAAAGTCATGTATATTGAATTTCGCCCCCCCTCCCCCCAACACACCAATCTCAATTCCTGGCTCCGCCCTGTATAAGTCTGGGGGGTTCAATCACAGAAAGGACTGTTGGTTCCCAAAGTCATTATAAAAGAAAAGGAAGAAGATTAGGGTATATGAATTTTGTGTAGAGTGTAGACATTGGCTTTTAGCGTCCTGCTCTAGTATTATATGTTCGAAAATGGAGAAACCAACTTGCACGACCTAACTGTTACAACGGTACTACACCAATATGTACCGTGGAGTGTTTTGACCACTTCCATTAGACTGTATTACCTGTGTAATTATATTGTTTTCGGTACATGTTAAGGCGTTTCACTGATTAACCTGTGTAGAAGGTGAAAATTTGTTAGTACTTTTGTAGAATTTTATCTCCAGTGAATCAAATCAAATGATTAAATATTCTGTTGATTGCGAACTATATGGTCTGTCCGCTTTCGTGTTTTTTTTTCTTTTGGTTTTGTTGAAGAATATGAAGTTCCTTGGGTTGATGGATTTCATTTGCAAATACATGAATGCAGACAGTACTGGAAAAGAACTGAGCACTGAGGAGATGAGCCAGGACGTTGTATCAAAGGAGGAAGCAATGCTCCCAATAAGAATTGACCCATCAAAAGTCACACGACTGTCATGGCAACCAAGGTCAGGTAATCAAAATAAGCTAATAATTATGTTTTTTCAAGATGTGCATTTCCTGCTTGGGAGATGATAATGTGATTCTGCTAATAATCTTTTGCTGTTATTGTTATTATTATCTTCCCCTCGAAATATGCCTTTGATTTTGTTTGCTTGGCACAGGGTGTTCCTTTATAGAAGTTTTCTAACGGAGGAGGAATGTGACTATTTGATTTCACAGGTCCGACTATTCTCAAGCTCAATGAATGATACCAACGCATTGTTTGCTTTCATGTTACAGATACTGAAATTCTTAGTTGAACCAGGTTAAGGGAAATAAAAGTGATGTTTTGCAACACAGAAGTTTAGCTGAGGTTCAAATGAACGGTGGTCTTTCCATTCGAAAAGAGGTACAGTTTCTCATTCAATTAGTAAAAGCTTATACTTTTGCACAACTTGTTTGCCCTAGTTTAAGTCGCCAAGAGAAGTGTAGCATGATATATTTTAGACAAAATACTGATATATGATGTTCCATGACAGACATTTATTAATTGAACGACAGGTAGAACAGTTAATTGTTCAAGTTGATAAACTATTCAGCATTTCCTGATTGATCGTCTTCTGTGTGGTGAATTCGAATATATTGTCTTCAATTATGCTGTATATATGAAGCTTAATATTTTTGTTCTTAACTACACCATATACAACCGATGATAGTGTTCGAGTTTCATAGGATGAAGTTGCTAAAAGGATTGAGGAAAAGATTTCTGCATGGACATTTCTTCCGAAAGGTTCTCTTTCTAACCATATGATTCGTTTACGCGTTCTATGTGTGCTCTGAACTGTGATTAAGTATTCAGTGTGTTGTTCCACAGATTCCAGCAAGTCTTTAAGGGTCCTGCACTTCGGCCCTGAAGGTTCCGGAAGACATTATACATATCTCGACAAGTTTTTGACAGATGATGTTGGTGAACCTGCGGTGGCAACAGTAATTTTGTATCTTTCAAATGCTAGCAAGGGTGGAAATATAATTTTCCCTTCGTCCAAGGTAAGACTGAAACAAATCTTGTACTCTAATAGCTGTTACTGCCTTACTGAGTGTTTTCTGATGTTTGTGAGGAATTTTAAATTAATTCTAAGTTGTGGCTAACAGAAACTAGATATTGTTTCCACAAAATTAAGGTAGGTAGAAGTTTAGTCTGCATGTATCATGATTCATGCATGCACCTAAACTAGGATATAAACGTTAAGCATCTAAATATGAATATATTTATATAATATTTGAGTGTCAGGAGTTTCCCGGTTTGTTTGAAATAGTTTTGAAGTTAACTGTGCGAGAAGCAACAAGCAGCTTGGCCCAAGTTTCTAATTCTGCTGACTTTAAGATAAACAGTTTCCCAATTTTCATTTATAAGAATTTTGCAAGAAAACTTGGGGCTAAGCAAGTATATAAATTGTTTCTTGAAGGCTAAAGCATCAGAATACCCTCTCTTAATTTCGTTTGTTTTACCTGTTGTAATGGTATGTAAATTTGCTGCAGGATAAGTTGTGGTCTGATTGCAAGAAAATTAGAAACACCATAAGACCGACTAAGGGAAATGCCATCCTATTCTTCAATCTACATCTAAATGGGACTCCTGATGAAAGTAGCATACATGCCAGATGCCCTCTTCTTGAGGGTGAATTGTGGATTGCCACAAAGCTCTTGTATTTAGAAAGCGTCATCAGTAAGAAGGAAATTTTGCAATCTGACAGTGCTGACTGTACCGATGAAGATGAAAACTGTCCACGATGGGCTGCAGTGGGTGAGTGTCAAAGGAATTCTGTTTTCATGATTGGTTCTCCTGACTATTACGGAACCTGTAGAAAGAGTTGTAATGCATGCTGATGACGCTGAAACCAAGAACATGGTTCCTCTCTTTCAGTTGTAGGTTGTAGCGGTTAATAGTAGAGATTTTTACGCCTGGACCCCCTCTTATGGACGTGCTTTTCAAATCTTTCCTCGTTAATAAAAGAATTACATATAGGCCCATTTTAAGCAGTTGGCGTTGACCTGCTTATAAGCTACTGTTCAATATTGATTCTCCAAACGCGCCCTTATACAATTTAGCCTTATTCCTTTAATCTTATTTGCAATTTAATCCTTTTTCTTTTTTTTTTCTTTTCTTTTCTCTTTTTTTCTTTTCTTTTCTTTCTTTAATTCTATTACCGGATTCCGGCAATGTAAAGAGCTCCGACGAGCTCTATTACAGAGCTCCGTCGGAGCTCTTACAGGGCTCCGGTGGAGCTCTGTAAAGAGCTCCGACGAGCTCTATAACAGAGCTCCGTCGGAGCTCTTACAGGGCTCCGGTGGAGCTCTGTAAAGAGCTCCGACGAGCTCTATTACAGAGCTCCGTCGGAGCTCTTACAGGGCTCCGGTGGAGCTCTGTAAAGAGCTCCGACGAGCTCTATTACAGAGCTCCGTCGGAGCTCTTAAAGGGCTCCGGTGGAGCTCTGTAAAGAGCTCCGACGAGCTCTATTACAGAGCTCCGTCGGAGCTCTTATTGCAGCTCCAGATCTGGAGCTGCCAACTCCAGATCTGGAGCTGTAACAGCTCCGATCTGGAGCTGTTTCACGGCTCCAGATCGGAGCTGATGGTGGCTACCGGATTCCGGCACCGGAATCCGGTAAATTAGAAAGAAGAAGAAATAAAAAGAATTTGGGGAAATTTATAATTTAGATAAGATATGTGGGTTTATTTTGTAATAACTTAAAGTTGAGATTGTTTGGTAAAATTTAAAATCTGATAATTGTTCAGGGACAATTATGTATTTTCCATGATTAAGAGCGGCAAAAGTCAAGATCGTGGGTTTATTTGTAATTGTTTTGCATAAAGAGGGTTTATACGTAATTCTTTTACTAACGAGGAAACATATGTAATTACCGAGCATAAGAGGGGGTCCACATGTAAATCGCCCTTAATAGTATGATATGCAATTCGTCGATCTGTGTAGGTGCAAATTGTTGCCTCCGGCAATGTGATCAGATTGTTAAATTTTGGAGTTGCTTCATTTTATTGCACAAATGTAACAAGATCTTCTTTGCATTCAGCTACTTAATGTAACAAAATGTATGTTACTGTAGTAGTCCCTTTCTTGATTTACTTCTCCCTTCTTTTTTTTTTTTTTTAATGATTTAAAGAAGTAAGAATTAGTGTTAGGATGAACCAGAGAGAGTGTTCGTGAAAAACTTGCAAAATTTTTCGGTGAACACTCAGTTTGTGTTCGGTAAAGTCAAACTTAAACCTCTGTTACGTTAGAGAAGTGAATACAAACATATTTATAAATGTTCGGTAGTTCATGAACGGTTGAAGAACAAAGTTATAGTATTGGACTAGTATTATTTGTACTTTTGAATTTTTCTTGTATTTCGAATACAAACTAACTATTGAAATGTGTTGAAGGGTAATTCGTGCTTCTTTCTAAGTTCGCAATGAGTCACTATTCTAAGTCTTTCTAGTTCTTCTTCTTGTAGTGTCCCTCTGAGATAGGAAATGAGCCTTCTTGTAGCTTCCTCGCACCTGAAATAGACTAGAGGGGGGGGTTAGAGTCTCTTGCCCGGTCTGTAAGGTATCAGACCGGAGAGGCGACTTTACGAGTAGGGAGTTGTGAGGCTTCCCTAGTAAGAGTAGTGAGAGTGGTGCTCGGGTGACGTAGTTAATGCTTACTGTTGGAGAGTAAATGAGGCCCTTTTATAGTTGAGACCTTTCAACTTCCGGTCGTGTAGGATCACGCCACGTGTACGGCCAGGATTGAGGCCTTCCTCGGCCCAGGCCCATTAAGGAGGTCCGTGGGCCTTGGCCCAAGAGAGCAACCATGGCTGGTCGCTCTGGGGTCCTCGTGCCTTCCTTGTGCGTGGGTGATGCGAGTAGTGTCATGCTCAGTTTCTGTCAAGGAGCGTTACCTTGACGTAAGGCCTCCTCGAGCCCGAGAGAGATGCTCCTCGAGCCCACTGGCAGCTTTGTCCTTGAGAGGAGCTTATTTTGAGGGTTGTCCTCCCAGTGATGGTCGGACCCTATGTTGGTCGATCCACACCTTAGTGACATACTTGGGTGTGGTTGTGCCCCTTGAGGGACGGCCTATGATGCTTTGTCGCGCTCTTAGACCGCTTCAGTTCGTACATACGGACCGGACATATTTCAACCCTAACATATGTCCCCCTAGTTTCCAAGTATCTTTGTAGAAGATAGTTGAGGAACTATGTTGAAGTAGAGGTCGAGCAGAGCCTCGATTAGTAGCGGGCGCAAAAAGATTTCCGTATTCGCGCCTTGGTAACTTTCCCTCCTCCTATCTCTCCCTCCCCCCCCCTTTTTATAGGGTGCGAGCAGACGTTGCTCGGACCTTATGAAAAGAGGTATTTTTGCTGGGAAAAGATCGGATCCGGGTAAGTATTCCTTAGTGGAATGGAATGACTTCCTGCCGCTTTTTTTGCTTGCGAAGTATCTCGCGGAGAGATACTTGTGTAGAAGGAATCTCGAGGAGAGATGTATTCATGTTTTTGCTAGCAAAGTATCTCGCGGAGAGATACTTGTGTAAAAGGAATGGAATGACTTCCTGCCGCTTTTTTGCTAGCAAAGAATCTCGCGGAGAGATACTTGTGTGAAAAGGAATCTCGAGGAGGCAAGCTGCAAGGGCGGCTCCTCGGTCCCCTGACACGTGGCCGTCGAATTTCCGTTGTTCTGAGATTTTTCGCGGTGTTGATCCGAGGAGGACAGATCATGGTCGTCGATCTATCTCCGCTTGTCTCGAGGAGTATTGTGGTCGCGCCGCGGATTTATTGCCGTGGTTAGGTAATTCGTCCCTGAGTTGGGAGCGTCTTCGGGCCGGAGCGGGAGCGTGGAGGGCAAAATGGTAATTCGCCAGGCGGCCGCAATCTGGACCGTCGATCTGGGACACGTGGTCGGTCCGATTGGCGCGAGGACATGCGTCGTTTCGTATCCCCGGGATACCCTTCTATAAATAGGTCAACACTCGGTCATTCCACACTTTTCGCAATCCGAACTTTCAGAGCAAATACGAGAGAGCGAGTAGCATTTGTGAGATCGACGAGTGTGAGTGATCGAGACCGATAGTGATCGAGGAGCATTTCCGACGCCAAGAGTCCCGTTTTCAGGCGAAACTTCAGTTTTTCCGGCTTCTTTCCGGTTTTCAAACTTCAATTCCTTTAATATCAAGTAAGTTTCCGGCTTTGCATTGTTCTTTCTTGCCTTTAATTGCTTGTTTTTGCTTCGAATTGCCTTGAAGTTCCTGCCTTCTTGCTTTTTCTCTTTTCGGTTTTTGCATGTTGGTTTCCTCTGTCAATTTTTGCCTCCCGTAATGACGTATGACGGCCTAAGAACGGCCTTGGACCTAAAAACGGTAAACGGACTTGTAAACGGACTTGAAACGGCCTTGTAAACGGATTTGGACCGATTTGGCCTGTAAGGCTGTGAAAGTAGCTCCCCTTTCTTTACTGTATGCCCCTTGTAGCCTCCTCATTAGCGTACGGCTGTAGAAATAGCTTTAGGAAGTTTTTCGGGCGGTTGGTCGCTCTTCGCTTTGTGTAACTGCATGTTCTCGCTCCTGTTTTGCTGTACATGCATGTTGTTATGCTGCCCGATTTTTTACTCGTTTTTTGAGTGGTTGGTCGCTCCTTGGTATGCTCCTCGCTCTACTTTTCCTTTGATGTAGAATAACTTCTTTACTTTACTTGCTTCTCCTTTTTGAGATTTTTCTCCGTTCGGGAGGTCGAATCCTTAATGAACATACCTAAAAGGACCTCTCGGACTATAACAAACCATCCTAACTTCTTTCTTTGCCCACCTTTAGGATGTCCGAGAGGAGCGACGATAGCCAGAACGTCTCGGCCGCCGGTGAGTATGGGAGCGACCATACTACGTCGCCCGATACGTCAGACGTATCGGCGACCTTTCTCGACGAAACGATAGAGGAGGCTGTCGAGGAGCCTCAGCTCGAGCAGGGTGGCGAGCAGGCTGTCGAAGAAAACGAGGAGACCGAGAGTGAGGAGGACCTCTACGAGTTGGTGAGTAGAAAGAGGCGTCGTACCGAGGACGACGATTTCATCGACGACCGTACTGAGGAGGAAGGTGGTCCCGTGACACCGGTGTATCCGCGGAGTTGATAACTCGCGCTGCCCAAGTCATGGGCGAAATTACGGGACGGCCGTGAACGTGGTCGTTCCTGAGATCCGTGTCGAGGAGATGGATGACACGGAGAGGCCGGAGTTGGCCTTAGCATTGTACGAGGAGGGCGAGCACTCGGCGAAGCGCGGGAAGGCTTCGATACCCGTTCAAATCATTGATAGCGATGATACGGATGATGAGAGCGAGGAAGACGATGAGGCGACGTCTCCTCGGACTAGTTCCCCAGTAAAGAGGGTTAGATTCCCTCCGCAAACAGCTAGGAGAGCTGTAATTACAGACGAGGAGGAGGATGAAGTTCCTCTGACAATTGGAGACACTCATAGGAGTGAAGCTGGTCCGAGTACGAGGTCTCCTTCCTTCTCGGAGGGACAACGGCGCGCAATCAGGGACGCGAAGAGGTTCGCGCGCGAGGAGGAGACCAGTTACCACACAATAGACCCGACTGCCATAGATTTTACATATCCGAGTGGGACTCGAGGACCCAACCCACTCGAGGAGCAGGAGTATGAGATGCGCCTCGCTCAGATGGCCGCCGATAAGAAGAAGGCTGAGCGCAAGCGAGCAGGCCTTCTCGCTCCCGTGCTGCCAAATCGAAGAGGGCCAAGGTTACCGTAGAGCCAGAGCCAAAAACTACTAAGGCTGCTGAGAAGAAGTTCACCAAGAGTGCTCGAACAGTTGACCTGCCCGATCCAATGGGGAGAAGAACGAAGGTATTACCGACCACCTCCTCTACCGTCAAGCTCGACGAGGTTCCCACACTGAGGTGGAAGTATTCTCTCCCCGAGAATAAGTTTGACATCCTCGTGCCCAAAGAGGATCAGACTTTTTACAACGCTCCTCCGGGGTACATGGCCGTTCACTGCCTTAGCTTGGATCGAGGATGGATCCTCCCCTTCTGTGACGCTTTCCGCGACTATTCAACACTTTGGGATCGCTCCTTGCAATTGGTGCCGATGCCTTTGGAACCCTCGTTGCTTTGGAGTCTTTTGCATGAAGAGGGGGATCGAGCTCAACTTCCACAACTTCAATCAATTGTTCAGAGTATCGATGAGCTCAGGGAACAAGTATTGTACTACTTCAACGCTCGACCAGGCCTTGGGTCATAATGGACGCCGAGCTCCTCGGCTACAAGTGGTTCCACAGGTACTTCTATGTTAGGAAGAGAAGGTTACCTAACATGACCGAGGAGGAGCTGAGTGGGGAGTGCCGAAACTGATGTTTCGAGGAAAGATCGCGGATAAAGCATCCATGCCCGAGGAGGCCGATCCCTGGGTTGCTGAGCTCGAGGAGCAGAATCGGGGACCCCATCCCGAGAAGTATTTTTATTGGGGGTTGGTCCTTCAGCCGCTTCCCTACTTGGCAGACTTGCTCCTTACGCATACACAGGTATATCGGGAACCGATATACCGAAAAGTCCTCTTCGGTAACTAGCTCTTCGCGCTCTTCTTTTGCTTTGTACTTGTAATTTTTCCTCTACTTTCTGTGTGATGTTTCCTCGCTCTCTTGCTTTTCTCTTCGCTTTTTACTACTCCTCGAGTTTGCTAACTTGTGTTTTTGCTCTTGCAGCTTATTGGTTCCAGGGATAATGTCGAAGACATTGGCTGCCAAGGAGGAGCAAAGGAGGAAACAACGGCTGGCAAATAAGCAACGAAGATTCTCGGGTCGTTGAATCTGACCCGCCTCGCAACGCCGCACACCATAGAGACGCCTTGGTGCAGGAGGGGCTCGCTAACCCGAGAGAACCCTGTTGAGGCCATCAAAAGGGCGAGGAGGATGCCGCCGCGAAGAGGCGAAGGAGGCCAAGGAGGCCGAGGAGGAGGCCTTGAACACGATCGAGGCAGAAAGAGGCCGGAGAGGCCCGCCGAAAGAGAGGAGCGAGGAAGCTATTCTAGGGGGTAAAAACGGCCTGCCCGTAAGAGGGTAAGGTGGCCGCTTTCCGGAGAGGATGAATTTAAGCGGCTCATACAAACTGAGCGACCTTGATCGGGCGCACGAGCTCAGCCTGTGCTGCGCTCCAGGTACTATCCTAACTTTGTTTGTGAAAATTTTCTCTAAGTATAGAATTTTATCTCCCGCTAAGCATTGTTCCCTTTTTGCAGCTCGAGAACTTGAAGGAGGCGTAATGGGGCACGGGGCCGGCTGATCGCTACGCCGACATTGGGGTCGTCATCGAGGACCTCGATAAGAATTTGGGGACAGCCATTTCGCCTGGTCTTTAGACAAGGCCAAAGAGTCGGAACGGAGGCGGGAAGCTCAAAGATGAAAGTCGAGGAGCTTGAGAAGAGCTGTCCCGTGAAGGTCGAGGAGCAAATTCAAGGCGCTTACGCTACTTTGTCCATTGCAATGGAAAGTTCAGGCAAGCGTCCTCTCCTTCCTCAAAGGGAGCCGGATTACTGCTCTCCGACTTTATGTCGTCCGTCACATACAAGCTGGCTCTAAGAGACGTGCAAGTGTCATCGCGCGGGAGGGCTTCTTCTC
>CM051455.1:36734104-36771536 GCA_028274465.1 Plantago ovata | reverse complement strand
AAAACTTTTGAATTTCTTCCGTGATGGCGCTCTTGTACTCAGCAAGTGAGTCTTTCTTGGTCTGAATTTCCCCGAGATTTGCTTCTCGGCCAGTTGAGAATCGGTGAGAGATGTAGCTTCTCACTTCCAATGATTTGCCATACGTAGAGCGAAGGATGGCCTCATATTCTGCTTCATTGTTGGAGACGGGAAACTAAGAGTAACGGCGTACTCTAGTTCAGCCCCCTCCGGGACTCTTGAAGTATATTCCTATCCCGCCATTTTTTCCTGATGAGGATCCATCACATGAAGAATCCAGACGTCTCCGTGGTCGACTAGCTCTTTGGTTTTGGAGAGACGGTCTCCGCACCTTTGGCTCGTCGGTTTTCTCTGTCAGGGACACCTTCATGCTCTCCTTTTGGTTTGGGACATTGCCTTAAGCTTTTTAAAGCATCCTCTAGAGCTTGCATCGGGTTGTTTTGATGGGGCTGCTCTTCGACCATCATCATAGCACTCTTTGTTGCTGAAGAGTTTTCCTCTGAAGTTCCTTTTGAGGGATACTCCACGAGGAAGTCGGCTATGACTTGTGCTTTCTTGGCTACGGGTGCTTGATAGTCGATGTCGTACTCACTTAGCTCGATCGCCCATCTTGCCATTCTTCCCGAATTCTCGGGCTTTCCGAGGACTTGCTTGAGAGGTTGCTTTGTCAAAAACAACAACCTTGTGAGCCCAAAGTAGGTTTTAGCCTCCTTGCCGTATAGACGAGGGCAAAGGAAAGCCTCTCGATATCCATATACGCGTTTCAGCCCCGGCAAGTACTTTGCTCAAGTAGTAGATGGGCAAGTGGTCGTTCCCTTGGATTCGTACCAAAACCGAGCTGATAGCTCCCCAGTTGCTGCTAAGTACAATAGAGTACCTCTCCGTCCACGGGTTTTGACAATAGAGGGGGAGCGAGTAGGTTTCTTTCAGCTTCTCGAAGGCTTCCTCGCACTCCTTTGTCCACTCGAAGTGGCTGCTCTTTCTCAATACCTTGAAAAAAGGGTAGATTTTTCTCGGCCGACCTTGAGATGAATCTACTCAATGCGATTGATTTTCCGACCAATTGTTGCACCTCGTTGATGGACTGAGGTTGGGAAGATCGAGGATGGCCTTTATCTTCTCGGGGTTCGCTTCTATTCCTCTTTCGGTCACCATGTAACCGAGGAACTTCCCCCCTTTGACACCGAAGGTACACTTCGCCGGGTTGAGCTTCATGCCATACTTTCTCAAGATTGAGAAGCACTTTGCCAGGTAACCTACATGTTGCTCCTCGGTCTTGCTCTTGACGAGCATGTCATCGACATATACTTCCATGGTTTTACCAAGCTCTTCCTTGAACATCTTGTTGACCAGCCTTTGGTAGGTCGCTCCGGCGTTCTTAAGGCCAAATGGCATCACGTTGAAGCAATACACATTGCCGTTGGCGAAGAAGGCGGTTTAGGAACATCATCTTTGGCCATTTTGACCTGTAGAAGCCCTGGTACGCATCCATGAACTCAGGAGGGCGCATCCAGCGGTGGAATCAACGAGCTGGTCGATCCTGGGAGAGGGTATGGATCCTTCGGGCAAAATTGTTGAGCCTTGTGAAATTGTTGCACATTCGCCATTTTCCCGGACCCTTCTCCACGAGGACCACGTTGCATACCCAGTCTGAGTATCTCACTTCTTGATGTGGCCAGCTTTAAGAAGCCTTTGTACTTCCGCTTCTATGATGGCGTTATCTTCCGCACTGAAGTCTCTTCGCTTTTCTCTAATGTGGGTGATCGACGGGTCTACGTTCAGACGGTGAACGGCGACACGTGGGTCGATCCCTTCAGGTCCTCGGTGCTCCACGCGAAGACATCATTGTTATCTTTCAAACATTGGATGAGTTTCATCCTGACTTCAGTGGCCATCTCTGTGCCAATCTTTGTGACCTTGTCGGCACTTCCTTCGACAATTTGGATTTCTTCTAGGGCTTCTCTTGCTTCAATTTTGTTTTCCTCAAAGAATTTCTTCTTTTTGGAAGAGGGTGGGACTGGTGGAATCACTTGATACTCCTCGAGCTCCTTAACAGCTCCTACTAGAGTATCTTCATCTTTCTTCATGAGTTGCTTTTCTTCGCCTAAGTGACGGACTTGGCTTTTTGATTTTCTCTTCACTCGCCGAACCGTGTAGAAACGATAGGGCGCATTGTGAACAAGGGGGTTTCTTCGGACGATTGCCCGGGGTGGGTTCTCCAATAGCAACCCTCGAAGTGAACTTGGCAGACAAGGTGTAGCATTCCCATGCCTCTCGTATGTCTCCTACTTCCTGTCCGATTCCCAAAGGAGTGGGGAATTTTAGCTTGTTGTGGACCGTGGACACTACGGCTCGGAATTGAGAGAGAGCGGGTCGGCCTAGGACTGCGAAATAATCGAAACGGCATATCGACCACCACGAAAGGAACTTGTTGGGTTACCCTTCTAGGAGCGCTACCCATTGACACTGTGAGGTTGATCATTCCGAGCGGCATGACAGGTTGTCCTCCGAATCCTACCAATGCGCTCCTCACTTCTCTGAGCCCTTCCCTTGGGTTCATGTGCATCCTTTTCAAGGTTCCGGTGAAGATCAAGTTTGCTGAGCATCCAGTATCGACGAGGATTCTACCCAACTTGTAGGATTGAACATCCAAGGACACTACAAGTGGGACGCAAGGATCATAGATGTTGCCTCCTCCAGCATGCTTCAGAGGTATCTCGCTATCATCGAAAGAGATAACGTTGGTTCCCGGTCGCGCGGCTTGAGCGTACTTCACATCTCGGACCCTAAGGTTGTCCGCCGTAATCTCCCTTTGATTACGAGTGTCGCCGCCGGCGGGTCCTCCCGCAATTGTGAGAGTGCGGATGCTTCCATTTACGGGGCGGTTCTCATAATTGTTGTAATTATGAATGTCGTCGTCCTGAGGGTTTCCTTGGTAGGGGTGCTCGCTCCCTGTTTGAGGAGGTGGAGGCAACAGTGCCAGGGGTTCCTCCTTCCGGATGTAGTTAACCAATTGACCGCCGCGTATCATTCTCTCAATTTCGTTCTTGAGCTCGACACACTCCTCGGAGGTGTGCCCTTTCCCTTGTGAAACTTGCAAAATTTTTCCGAGTTCTTGTTCCTTTGGTTTTCCTTAACCGGGGGTGGCCACGAGACGTCTAGCTTCCTCGAGACTATATAGTTCAAGATGTCGGATCTTGGCCTATTCAAGTCTGTGTAGTTGCTATATCGTCTTGGAGGCGACCTTCTGGGAGGAGACCTCCTGTCTCTGAAATCATTTCTTGAGTTGCCCTCCTTGATCAACCCAAACTTTTGCTCTTTCCTTTGCTTCCCCGGATTTTGGGGTCGAGGAGGGTACTCCTTTTCTTTTTCTTTTTCTTTCCCTTTTTCCTTGGGAAGATTGGTTCTCACGGTGACCGTTCTTCGGAATTCCTCAGCTTCGAGGAAGTCCTTGCAAACTTTGGCAAGTTGTGCTTCGTTCTCTATACACGATGCTGAGAGTACATCTTGGAATCTGATGTTGGTAGTGTTACCATACAAGTATTCCTTCCTCTCATTGATCGAGTGATCTTCGACTTGGAGGGCTGCTTCATGAAAGCGGTTGATGAAGTCCCTCAAGTCTTCGTTGTTTCTCTGGACAATTTCGGCCAAGTACCTCACCCGTCTCTTGGCGTTCATCACTTTCTCGAAACGCTTAGAAAACTCCTTACAGAGGTCCCTATATGATTTGATAGATCGGTGAGGAAGGCGCGACCACCATTTCATGGCTTCTCCGGAAAGGTTAGCCGGGAAGAGGAGCGCCTTAGTCCTTGAGTCATGACCGTAGGCATCCATTTTGGTACCAAATCTTACCAAGTAGTCCTTCGGACAACTTGTTCCATCATAGCTTTCGAAGGTGGGAAAGCCTCTTTCAATCTTGGCTTGGTGGTTCCTAATCTCATCGCACAAAGGGCTCGGATCTTGGTCTTGCTCTCTCTCTTGGACAGTTCCACGAAGAGTCTCTATCTGAGCGTCAAGTGCGGATTTCCTCGCGTTGAGTTCCTCCAGGGTGAGCCTCCTCCCCATGATCGGATCGACCAGGGGGGTTACCTCAGCTACTGTTCTCAATGCTTGATTCTCTTCCACCGCTTCTTGTTGATTTGAGGAGTTACCTGGTTGGGGGTAACTTGATTTGGGAGAGCGGGTGGTGTAGCGACCACCTGAACCCTATTTTCTTGTCGCGCTACATTTTGCAATGATGCCCTTATCCTTCTATCAATCAGGTCTCTCAAATCATCCGGGGCACCTTGTGGTCCTAATCTCGATTGGATTCTTGATGGTCCAAGTCGAGATTGGATCGGCCTGGTGTTGGCTCTCGAATGTGCTTCATCTTGTGCAACCGGTGCTCTTCCTTGAGATTGACGAGGAGCGACCAATGTGGCTCGAGGTTGCTCTTGCACCGGTGCTTGTGGTTCTACTGGAGCTTGTATCTCGGTATTAACCCTAATAGCCTCATGACCTCCGACATATCCTTGTAAAGTGAGAAGGAATAAACCGTATTGAGCTTCGCCCATCCCGAATCTGATGGTCGGACGACACGTCCATCAGGAAGGGTGAAGGTCAATGCGGCCGGTTGAGGAGGATTCACTGCCACGGGAGGTTGGTTGATTGCTACAGGATGAGGCTGCCCCTAGACTCGACGTTGTTTGCGACTCTCAACGCTCCATAGGCGTTTCCTACCGGGACTCCTTGCGGGTCATTTTCCCCTGATGTTTCATTTTGGGAGTGAGTGACATTAGTAAATGCCCCCTCCGTGTAATCCCGGTTCCTTGCAACATTGTTATTTCTTGGTTCCCTAGGGACACCCTCCGTTCCTCCTCCGCGACCGTTATTAGAGGGACGGCCTCTAGGTCGAGGAGGATTAGCGGGTGGTGCATTAGCAAGACGGTTGCTTCTCCTGGGAGGCATATTCGTGAAGTGACACGAGGAGGAAAGTGGCTCGACCAGTAGGGCAAGGAATGGCCTTTCGTGTCGATTCCCACAGACGGCGCCAAATGTTGAAGGGTAATTCGTGCTTCTTTCTAAGTTCGCAATGAGTCACTATTCTAAGTCTTTCTAGTTCTTCTTCTTGTAGTGTCCCTCTGAGATAGGAAATGAGCCTTCTTGTAGCTTCCTCGCACCTGAAATAGACTAGAGGGGGGGGTTAGAGTCTCTTGCCCGGTCTGTAAGGTATCAGACCGGAGAGGCGACTTTACGAGTAGGGAGTTGTGAGGCTTCCCTAGTAAGAGTAGTGAGAGTGGTGCTCGGGTGACGTAGTTAATGCTTACTGTTGGAGAGTAAATGAGGCCCTTTTATAGTTGAGACCTTTCAACTTCCGGTCGTGTAGGATCACGCCACGTGTACGGCCAGGATTGAGGCCTTCCTCGGCCCAGGCCCATTAAGGAGGTCCGTGGGCCTTGGCCCAAGAGAGCAACCATGGCTGGTCGCTCTGGGGTCCTCGTGCCTTCCTTGTGCGTGGGTGATGCGAGTAGTGTCATGCTCAGTTTCTGTCAAGGAGCGTTACCTTGACGTAAGGCCTCCTCGAGCCCGAGAGAGATGCTCCTCGAGCCCACTGGCAGCTTTGTCCTTGAGAGGAGCTTATTTTGAGGGTTGTCCTCCCAGTGATGGTCGGACCCTATGTTGGTCGATCCACACCTTAGTGACATACTTGGGTGTGGTTGTGCCCCTTGAGGGACGGCCTATGATGCTTTGTCGCGCTCTTAGACCGCTTCAGTTCGTACATACGGACCGGACATATTTCAACCCTAACAAAATGAACTAACCAAGCGTATAGTAAGGAATGAACACATCTCGTTCAACAAGCATTCAACATTATTGTATTCTTTTTTTTCAAAATTAAAATGTTCATGGCATACTTAAGTAGTTTTAGTTACAAACCGGACTGAACCAATGTTGTCTTGCAAAAGGATACTAGCTAGCCAACTAGGACATGAATCCCAAATATACACAAAAGACGGGGTGGGATTAGCTATACTACAACCAAAAGACTTCTTGCGTCCTTCATTAGCTAGAGCATCAGCAACATTGTTCTCTTCACGGTAGACAAAACGGACTTGTACATCTTCCATGTGATCCATCTGCTTGGTGATCTCCTCTCTAATAGTGTCTTGGTGGATAGTTGTTGTTTCCTGCCTGTTTAAAGAGGAGATTAACATCTTGGAGTCAGTTTGTATAATAGATTTTTGACAATGTATGATATTGCACAAGTGTAGTCCAAAGTGCATTGCATAGAATTCAGTTGTAGTGGAAGTAACTTTGCCAATGTATTTGGCTCCTGTAATAACAAAGTGTCCTGCTGTATTTCTAATGATGGCACCCACCCCTGCATTACCAGGATCAAATGATCCATCAACATTGATACACATATAATCTGCAGGGGGTGGAGTCCATTTACATATAATGGTGATTTTTTCTATTGGTATATCATCTTTCTGAAGCATCTGAATATCTCTAATGATAGTTTGGATTCTGATTTGGATGTGATGTAAGTTAATCACTTTATTTTGGAAGAGTAGTTCATTCGTAGCTCTCCATATAACTCATGCAAAGAGCAGGGTCCTAGTTTTTTGTTCCATATGAGCCCCCTCCCCAAACACATAAAAGGACAGTGAGGTTTGTTGGTATTGAAAGGTTTCAATCCATTGTTTGATGGGTTGGAAGGCTGGACAAGCAAATATAAGGTGGTGTATGGTTTCTTCTTCTTGGTGACATATTTGGCGTATGGGAGATGGTATAATGCCAAAAGTATAGAGCAGATTTGTTGTAGGAAGTCTGTCATATATGGCTAGCCATAAGAACAATTTTATTCTTGGCAAAAGTTTTAAGTTCCAAAGTTTTTCCCAAGCCCAATTTGTTTTTGTTTTGTGACAGAAGGTGGTAAGCACTCTTCACTGACAATTTACCATGTTTAGTTGCACCTCAGACTTGTTGGTCTAGATTATTTGTGATGGGGATTCCTAATATTTCCTGTGTGATTTCTTCAGGGAGCACTTGAAGTAGTGTTGTATGACCCCATATATTATTGTGGATGAAATTCTTTACTAGTAGATCCTCTTGCAAGGAAGTATCTACATAGTCTTTTAATGCTTTGTTATTTACCCAAGTGTCTTGCCAGAAAAGTGTTTTCTCTCCATTTCCAACTTTGGATGCTAAACCCAAAGAGAATGTTTGTTTGAGTTTGATGAGATTCTTTCAAAATCAACTTTGTTGTGGCTTGGCAGTGGCTTCCAAGAAGGTGGTAGAGGGAAAGTACTTAGTTTTATAAACTAGGTACCACAAAGACTTTTTCTCTGAATGTAAATTCCAGAGATGTTTTAGAAGAAAAGCCTGGTTTAGAAGATGAAGATTTCGAATCCCCAATCCACCCTCAACTACTGGCCTGCACACTTTTTTCCAGTTAATTTTGCCTTTTTTCTTTCCAAACTGTTCTCCATTCCATAGGAAGTGTCTGTTCAAAGATTCCATCTTGTTTATAGTAGAGGCTTTTCCAAAGAGTATGCAGTCATCTGCAAAATAAAGTATTGGAATTACAGGTTCCATTCTGGAACATTTTAAAGGTGTAAATTTCTTTTCTATGATTTTGGCCTCAAGTGTATTAGCAATTCTTGGCAGAGGATAAAGATATAGGGTGATAGAGGGTCACCCTGTCTATTGCCTCTGGTAGGAGTCAAAGAGTCTGATTCCATCTTGTTCACTTTGTCCTTAAAAGAGGAGGATATTATGCATGTCATTATAAGATGTATGAAAGGCATAGGAAAGTTGAATTTTGTGAGAGATAATTCCACAAATTCCAATCTAGCATGTCATATGCTTTTTCCACATCTAGCTTTAAGGAAAAATAATATTGCTTGCTTTTCTTTCTTTTCTTATTCATTGAGTGTAATAACTCATGTGCTATCATGACATTATCAGATATTTGTCTTTTTGGAACAAATGCATTTTGGAAGGGAGAAATTAATTTGTGTAGAAGAGGTCTCATCTTATGGACCAGTATTTTTGAGATAATTTTATAGCTTACATTACATAAGCTAATGGGTTTGAAGTCTGCAGGTGTTTGTGGATTTAATTTCTTGGGTATCAACACAACAATTGTTTGGTTGGTCATGGGATCCATATTCCCTGTGTTGAAGAAATTTTTGACAAAATCACATACTTGTTGTTGTATAGTGCTCTAGTTTTGAGTATAGAATTTGCTCCCTAGTCCATCAGGGCGAGGAGCTTTATCTTGTCCAATGTTGGTCCCTTTAAACAACAAGAAAAGACTAGAGGGGGGGGGGTGAATAGTCTTTTCAAACTTTCGTCGTTTAAAAACTTTCTCAGCAAGTGCTTATTACTTTTCAGTAATGAGTTTGTTGATACTTAACTTTCTTAGCAAGTACTAGTTACTTTTCAGTAACGAGTTTTACTTGTACTTTAAAAAAGAGTGCGGAAGTCTTTATACAATAAGTGCTTTTCAGAGAGTGCTAGTTTCAGCAAGTGAGCAGAGTGGCAGTGTACAATAAGTAAAGCTTGCTGAAAACTAAATGCGGTAAAGTAAATCACACAAACACTTTTATAGTGGTATCTGAGAGTGGCGTAATCTCTCAACTAATCCACTTTGTCCTTTCTAGGACTGAATCCACTAAGATAAGCTTGAGGTTCCTTACAACACCTATCTATAATGATTCTTCAGAAAGCAAAGCACACTTGCTTCGTTTCCAACCTAACTAGAGAACTGTAACCTTGTTCTCCACCAAACTTGGGACTTATAATGAGCAACATGTTGGTCCCTTTAAACAACAAGAAAAGACTAGAGGGGGGGGGGGAATAGTCTTTTCAAACTTTCATCGTTTAAAAACTCTCTCAGCAAGTGCTTATTACTTTTCAGTAATGAGTTTGCTGATACTTAACTTTCTCAGCAAGCGCAAGTTACTTTACAGTAACTAGGTTTGCTGATACTTAAAATCAGAGAGCGGAAGTTTTTGATACAATAAGTGTTCTTTCAGCAAATGAAGGTTTCAGCAAGTGATGTGAGTGACTGTGTACAGATAGATATGATTTGCTGAAAACCAAGTACAGTAAGTAAATCACACAAACACTTTTATAGTGGTATCTGAGAGTGACGTAATCTCTCAACTAATCCACTTTGTCCTTTCTAGGACTGAATCCACTAAGATAAGTTTGAGGTTCCTTACAACACCTATCTAGAGCAATCCAAACAGAAACCAAATCACACTTGCTTCGTCTCCAACCTAACTAGAGAACGTAACCTTGTTCTCCACCAAACTTGGTACTTTTAATCAGCAAAACTATGCTCGATTAAGTTCCCCCTGAATATCACGCCTGAAAGGGTGTATTTTCAGTTAGAGAGGTTTGGGATGAGATAACTTAATTATAACTTATTCAGTTACAACAAGTAATCTAAGAAACAAAACTTTGAATACTTTGCAATAAACAAGTTTGACTGTTTCTGGTGTCAAGACTTGTTCTTGTTCGAAAGAAAGAAAGAACACTTAACTAATTTCTTAGTCGTGTAAATTCTACTTCTTCACAAGTAGCTTTTTCAAGCTTTTAAGTCTTGGAACGGATCAATGGCAGTAGGAGTATTGAAGGGTATGTGAGTTTAAGCACAAGTGAGAGTATGATCACGTTGTTGGCACACTTCAACTCTTTGCCGGATGACCTCTATTTATAGTGAAATAAGGAGCCGTTTGAATATCAAATTCTAAGGCTTTTGTTCCTTAAAATGTCACTATCTTGCTTTTGTACTTTCAGCAGCGTCCTTGTTTGTCTTCTAGTCTTCATGTCCTTCGCGTGCATGCTTTGCATTTAATGCTCTTTTGAATAACATTCAAACAGTAACATTGGAGCGCAAACACAAGTACTTTCAGCAAGAGGTCACAAATGTTCATCAGCAAATGGTTAATCTTAGTTTCAGCAAGCACAACCTACTCTGTCGTTTAGCTTTTCACTTATGCAATGCTGTTGCTGAAGTTTCCACTTTTTGAGCAACATGTGCCTTTGTAGACACCAGTCTTTAGAAATCTTCTAGTCTTCAGATCTTCAAAATCTTCAAGTTTCTGAGCGGTTCTAAATGCTTCAATAGTTTGTTTGTAAAAACAAAGTACATCATCAGCAAATGCTTCAATAGGTTGTATTTCTTTTCAGAAAACAAGATACATCATAAGCGGTAAAACCAACCTATCTAGCACCTACTCTAAGTCTTCAGCAAACTTTCCTCTTTTACAATGTCCTTATAATTCTAAATTCCTATGGACCTTAAGAGTACTAGTTACTGGACTTTCCTTAATTTAGCATGGTTAATTGTTTATCAAAATTACAAGTTTCCTAACACAACACAATGCTTGATTAATTCCCCCTAGATTTCACGCCTGTAAAAGGGTGTTTATCAGTTAGAGAGGTTTGGGATGAGATGACTTGAGTATAACTTTTTCAGCACAACAAGTTATCTAAAGAAACACAACTTGTAATACTTTTCAGTAAACAAGTTAAGTTGTTTCTGGTGTCTAGACTTGTTCTTGTTCGAAAGAAAGAACACTTAACTAATTTCTTAGCCGTGAATGTTCTACTTCTTCACAAGTAGCTTAGCTTAAGTCTTGGAACGGATCAATAGGCAGTAAAGAGTATGGAAGCTTGAGTGTTTAAGCACAAGTGAGAGTTTGATCACGTTATTGACACACTTCAACTCTTTGCCGGATGACTTCTATTTATAGTGAATCAAGGGAGCCGTTTGAATTTCAAATTCTAAGGCTTTGTTCCTTAAGATGTCACTATCTTGCTTTTGTACTTTCAGCAGCGTCCTTCATTTGTCTTCTAGTCTTCATGTTCTTCGCGTGCTTACTTTGCATTTGATGTTCATTTGAATCGAATTCAAATGTGAACGTTGGAGCCAAAGTGCAAGTACTTTCAGCAAGGAGGTCATATATGTATTTCAGCAAGCGGTCAGTCTCAGGTTCAACAAGCACAACCTACTTTGTCATATAGATTTTCACTTATGCGAGCTGTTGCTGAAAATCTCACTTTATGAGCAACATGTGCCTTTGTAGATACCTTTCTCAGAATTCTTCTTAAGTCTTCAGTCTTCGAATCTTCAAGTTTCTGAGCGGTTCTACTGCTTCAATAGTTCATTTGTAAAAATAAAGTACATCATCAGCAAACTAAAGCACCTAACTAGTACCTACACTAAGTCTTCAGCAAACGTTCCTCTTTTACAATGTCCTTAAAATTCTAAATTCCTATGGACCTTAAGAGTATTAGTTACTGGACTTTCCTTAATTTAGCATGGTTAATTGCTCATCAAAATTACAAGTTTCCTAACAAATTTCCCCCTTTTTGATGTTAGCAATCCATGGCTAAATTAATTGTTACCCTTTTAGAGGTTTGATGAACGAGATTGTCAGACTCAATTAATCAAATAAATTTATTTTTAGCCAAAGTCAACTCACAACTACAACGAAAACCAAGGCACGTAGTGTAGAAGTAAGATAACCCCGAGTGTCGATCTCTAAGGACTATAACTAGCTTTAACTAATTTAACTTAAAATATAAAATCAGAAAACGATTTAGCAAAGGTTTTTCATATCAATTATGATGGAAGTTAGTGATAGTATGGTCGTTCTAAGCATCGGGTTCTAATTACACATGAAGTACTTGAAGTTTGTATAGAAATCTATGATGAATTGTCCTAGTGTTTCTTTCAATTTAACACTAATCTACGAAGATAGATGGCTTAGATAGATCAAAGAAATAAAACAATAAATCAAGTCTTAAACGTGCGAAGCCACTCATGCATAATTAAGAACCCTAGCTATGAATTCACATACTATCACCAACCTTAGATTTAGCTACTCATGTATAAATAGCAATCAACAAGCATAATCAAATCAAGAGTCAATGAAAACATGTTGAATTGAATAAACAAAAGCAGCAAAATCGTGAGATACAAGTTACCAACGAAGATTGTCAATCTCCGGTGAATTGCTAACTCACAAGCAAGAATCGAGAATCAAAGATGTCCAATCTCTATGCTTAAGCTTCCAAATCAATAAGAAAAAGAGTCTTTTATGCTAATAATTCCCAGAACAAGCTCTGGAGAATTTTTCTCTCAAAATAAGGTGAAAAGATATGAAAAACGAACTAAATAGGCGAAACTATATATACTTGTCGACAGACGGGGGGCGAACCGCCTGGCACCGGGCGAACCGCCTCGGGTTCCGGGTGAACCGCCTGGGAGCTCCAGGTCGGTGGTAGCGAGTTTTTGGCTTCAGGTTTCCTTTTTGGACTCGATTTTGCCTTCTAGTGACCTTTAAGCCTTGAAACTCGTCCCCTAGGCCTCAAAACTCGTATGGAAACTTCTAGATACGCCACAGATGACCTTGAAGCACCAAAACTTCGTTCTCTTCACCATAATTGTCCATCAAAAGTACATTTTTCACCTAATTCCTGAAAAATGCAAAGAAAAGGAAAACGTGACACTATTCTAATAAAATTCACTAAAATATAAGCTAAATTAACCTAGAGGATAGCTAAATTTGTGAAAAAGACTCGAATGAAAGTGTAAAATACACGTTCATCAAACTCCCCAAACCGAACCTTTGCTTGTCCTCAAGCAACTAGCTAGACTCTAATGCAAAAAAACAATGCAACACACAAAGTGGAGTCTCATGCCAAATGAAATGAACTAATCTATTGAATCTATCAAAAACTTATGAACAATGACCATGCAAATCATAACATGGATTTTGGTTGAAGAATGCCTCGATTGACTCATACACATTCACATATGCACTATGTTAAACAAGATAGTCTCTGGTAACATTCTCTACCTGGACCTAGTCCGTGACGACGCAATGAAACATGTTAGAATACGAATGGTTGTCCCGTTCCTATGAAACTGAGGACTTACTACTGTTCACCAAGTTAAGACTTTCCCTCAAAGAGGTCGAACCAATACTGGCTCTCATCAAACGAAGGAGGGTTCCCTAAAGATCACACTCCCCTATTCTACCCATCTCTCAAACAAAGTCATATACTAATCACCACTTCCTGAGTGGCAGGACGAGGGTGGTCTAGAACAGATGACACTCAAACAAACAACACACAAACTTTACAACTCGATTACGAACATCACAAGAATTGAAAAACGAGACAAACACTTTGCTAAACTGTTTTTTGGCTTTCTTTGGACCCTTCTTTGCTTTTTTGGGGTCTTTTTTCATTTGTTTGCTTTTCTAGATTTCTGGAAATTATCAATTTTTTTTTTTTTTTTTTTTTTGTAGCCAGCAGTAGCACAACGAAAATAAATTACAATGACTCACAAACGACGTCCCCAAACCTATTCGAAAGAATAGGTTGGAGAACAAACTTTACGAAAAAGAAAAACAAACTCACAACACTTAAAATCGAAAAACAAGTCATAATGAAAGCATAACCCCCTCCCCAAACCTATTCGTTAGAATAGGTTTCAAACAAAGGATCAGACAATCTCAGACTACCTCCTTCCTAGGCATTTAGCAATCTCAAAGCAAGGTGAAGACTTTTTGCCTCTTAGGTACATAATTACACGGGAAAACAACCACAAGCCTCTAACATGCATCCTCTTATTATAAAGGCCTTCGTGAACCGCAGTAGAGAAAACACCACCAAGTGATGTCGAGACTACCAAGCTTAACTAAGTGCATATATAAATGTGACAATCCAAGTGAGAAAAACCTCAAACAAATTCATAGAGATGAAACGCATGGTCAAAGGTCATAACTAGTTAATCTACCCAATAAAAAGTTCAAAAATTTGGCAATAAACTCCACACAAAAACATGCAAAACTATACTAGGATGAATGTAGTGTATGCAACTAAATCGTAAGAAAGCGATAGACGTGCAAATGCAAACAAAACACAAGATACCATACTCAACATGCAAAAAGCCAAACAATACTAACATCATGGTTCACATCCCATCCCCCCTCATGAAACTCAAGCTAGTCCCTAGCAAAAGAGAATGAGGAAATAAAAAGTGATACTAGATGTTACCGAATGTTTAGCCTCTGTCGACTGAGGACCAGAATAGACATGTGTAAAGCTTCAAGCTGGCGATTCAAGAGCATCTCCCCACGGTGGGTGCCATTCTCTTGGTCCGGTGTAGCAAAGAGACCTAGGAAGCTTCATCGATCTCACCATCGAGAATGAACGGTTTTGCTTCGCAGGAATATCCGCTAAAGTTTTCACCAATAGTGGAACATTAACTTTGAACTCAGCGAGGTGCTGGTATAGTGGCGACTCCTGTGTATCCTGCTTGGCCAGCTTGATCCTACCATGGAATGACATATGAGGTTTCGGTGGCACATAAGGGTTGGAGGACTTATGAAGTACCTCCGTAATGTTGGGTGTGTCCCCCTTTACCTCATTATTGACGATGCCTCCTTCAGGTGTTTGAGGTGTATCGTCCTGCACTTGAGATTCTTTCAAACTTTGACCAACTTCTTCTTCATTGCTTGTTCCGACATCTTTCGTCACAGTAGATTTAATATGTTTAGGACGTACAAAATTAGGAATTGTAGTTACCTTGCCACCTCGGAGGAGTAGTTTCACTTCCTCGTACTCAGGAACCTCAGTAGTAACTGTTGGAAGTGGCTTGGGATCGACGAAATCAACTTCGGGTGTCGAAACAGGGGAGCTGGGGTCGTCCAGCTCCCTGGAGCTGGAGGGCGGTTCGCCCCCTGCCCCGGGCGAATCGCCTGGGGCGAGCTGGGACGCCCCCAGCTCACTGTTTGTGGGGGGCGATTCGCCCCCTATGCTGGGCGGTTCGCCCCCCACCTCCAGGGGGGCGTCTTCGTAAAAAATCTTCTCATCTTCGAGTTTATGAACCTCCTCTACTTTTTCACACTTTAACAAGCTTAATTTCTCCAGTAGCTGCTCAGTTACTTCGACCCCTTCAAAACCTTTCGCTAAACGGAGACTATCTTCAACTTGCCCGTCGTGTGCAATTTCATAAACACTCTCAATGGCCTTAATTCCTGCATAACATGCAATTTCATCCTCCTCACTGATATCTTCTTCTTCAGAATTTGCCTCAGACAGGCTGTCTGTTTCACCTTGGTCTAGTTCCTCACCGGTGATGTGAATTGGTATGACTTCCTTAGATTGTGCAGAACCTCTGGCGTACTCACGGAAGACCTCTTCTGCCTCTTCAACCGTACATTCTTCCAGTCCACCGCACAACCCATCCACTCTAAGTCGTTCCTCATCACGTAGTCCACCAACGAAGTACCAAATCAACTCCCCATTTTCGAAACGGTGATGGGGGCACTCACGTTTATACATCTCAAAACGTTCGTAGGTGTCACAAAACCGCTCATACTCTCCTTGCTTGAAGTGTTCAATCCTATCTCGTAAGGCAACCGTCACATGGTAAGGCATAAATCGCGCCAAGAACTCCTCTACTACTTGGCCCCAAGTTTTCAGCGATCCTGGTGCTAACCTTGCCATCCAACGCCTTGGCTCATATCCAAGGGCAAAAGAAAATAATTTCCTGCACAATTGGTCCTCAGTAAACCCCTTTGCTGGAACTTTTATTATTTCCTCCTCATAGGATCCGATGAAACTCAACGGATTCATCCCCACTCCATCTTCAAACCTCGGTATGTCTCTCACCACTGAACTTGTCGCTTCGTACCCCTTCAACTCTTCCTCCAAGTATATAGCTGAACTTCTCCTAACTTGCGAGAATTGGGGCATCATGCGAGCTTTCATGGACGTCATACCTGAATATCTGTAACAGGAGTAACTCAAAAATGAAAATTAGTCCTGTTAGAAGTCGCAAAATTCTGGAAACAAATTAACTACTAACTCTGAGAATTGAATGCTGAAAATATAAATAAGTGTTGATAGGTAATTAGTGCTTTCCTCTGGAGCGTCGTAGGGCGAAGGTTCTAGAGCGTCCTTCGCACTTCAAGTGCCTTCCGTACTGTACCTAGGACCTGAGGTATAACTTAGCAAGAGGGGGGGGGGGGGGTTAGTGCCACAAGCCCGGCTTGTCTAAGATCAAGCCGGAGGGACGACTTTACGTGTAGGGAGTTGGTAGGCTTCCCTAGTAAATGTAGAGTGAGAAAGTAGTGTGATGATTGAATGATTGATTGATTGAATGTCTACCTTGATTGAAGTGAGCCCGTACTTATACTAGCAATAGAATATTTCTTGGGTACTTAGGATCGTGACAAGTGTCCGCCCATGATTGAGTCTTCTATGGGCTCAGGCCCATTTGGAGTGACCCATGGGCTTTGGCCCAAATCTTCTACTAGGGCTGGCAGGGGTAGAATGGTCATTCTTGGTACCAAAGCGCTCCTAGGGCGGGTGTCGCCCTAGTACCGTCCAAGGACGGGGTAGTAGGGCGACTGCCGAGCTTCTAAGGTCCGAGGACCACCTTTTCCTTAGGACATGTTAATTCTTCCTTGACGTAAGGAGTTATGTCCGACAACCCGTGGTAGTAGAGCGGAAGGACACTCGTCCGACTACCTGTGCTAGTAGGGCAGAAGGGCACCAATCTTGTTCCTCTCAACGTGCTAGTAGGGCGAGGCTATGTAGCCGGAGGTCGTGGTGTAGCCCGAGGAGCTCTTTTCTGGGCTTGCCTTTCTCCTAGCCGGTGGCTACTAGGACTTTGTCCTGCTAGTAGGGCGTCACCACGCTAGTAGGGCAGCTCAGTGGCTAGTAGGGCAGTTGTACTTTTAGGACGCACATAAGGACTTAGGTTATTTTGCCTAGTCTTTTTTCTGGTCGGACCCTGATGAAAGGTGAACGGGCCCTTCTATCATGGTCAGCCCATGACGCCCTAGTACGCTCTTAGACGTCCTTGGGGGTTGGACATATTCCGACACCAACATATGTCCCCCTAGTTTTCAAGTATCTTAGTAGAAGATAGTTTTGGAACTATTAAGTTCAAGTTGGCCTTCCCTTCAATCTTGAAGTATGGTCCGATGTACGATTGCAAAAAGTTTTTCCTTGCGACCCCATGGTTTTCACAATCTTTCCCTCCACCTATCTCTCCCTCCCCCCCTCTTTTTTATGGTTCGAGTAGACGGTACTCGGACCACCAAAAAAGAGTACTTGTATGAAATAGATTGGATCCGGGTATGGTCATGTAGCTTCAAGAGGTCGAGGAGTAGTCTTTTCTTCCTTCGGAGCATGTGTTGTAGTCGCTCATTTTTATTTTTATTTTGCTCGAGGAGCTTGCTTGGTAGGGCGAGCTGCTCGAGGAGCCTGCTCGGTAGAGCGAGTTCTAATTCGCGTACGCTCCGGGAGGTTTTTCTCAAGTCGTGGCGCTTCCGGGGTAAAATTGTCTTTTCATGACGTGGCTTAATCTGGGCCTTCTGTCTCGCCGCGCGTGTGGCCCAGATTCGTCGCCACGTATGCGACGGTTCGCCTTCCAATACTACCCTCTTATAAATAGGGGTACTTAGATTCATTTGCAAACTTTTCGCCCAAACTTACTCAGAGCAATTTCAACTGAGCGACCAGCATTTGTGAAGAGCGAAGAACCGGTGTAGTCGAGCGTGGTCGTCGAGCAAGTCTTTCTTCCTTTCCAGCAAATCAAGTAAGTTCGACTACCTTTCCTTCCTTTATTTTTGCCTTTACTCGCGCTATTACTATGCTTGCTTTTTATGCGCTCGCTCTTTAATTTTTATAATTGCTTCCCCTTTTTTCTCGTCGCCCCCCTCCTCACTATATGGTAGTCGCTCCTCTTAATTGTGCCTGCGCGTCTCAGCTTTGAGACTTGGACTTAAAATACACCTAAATTGACCTCTCGGACCTTACATAAAACCGCCGTTGATTGATATTTTTCCTCTTCCTTTGTTTAGGATGTTCGAGAGGAGTGATAGCGAGAACATGTCCGAGGGGCGCGGGTACGCGGCCAGCAGCAGTTCCTTATCTGCAAGCTTTCTCGATAACGACCTACCCGTTGTCGATGTGCTCGAGGAGGAAGAGGGGATAGTGAGTACTCCCCCGGAAGATAGGCTAGTCGCTCGGTCTAGAGGGCCTAGGAACGAGTACGATCTGAACGACTCGTTTATTAACGATGAGGTCGAGGAGGGTGCTGTTCACAATGATCCTTCCGAGGTAGTTAATGCTGTTGCTGGGGCTCTCGGACGGGGTTATTGAGAAGGTGGTCAGCCGGACCCTATAGAGCCTCGGGTCGTCATATTAGATGATGTGCCCGCCTTGCCTAGTTCTGAGGCACTTCCCTTAGCTGAGAAATCATCATCAAAAACCACGAAGAGCCCAAGTCCCGTGAGGTACTTACCTCAGGGCTATTATCAGAGAGTGGTTACTCTCTCTTCCGACGACGAGATCCGTCGGCCGCCTCCTAATTTTGATGGGGCCGGTCCGAGTGAGAGCAAGCAAGTCGCTCATGTACTAATGAGAGTAGCGACTCTCTCTTTGGGGATGACGATGACTTTTCAGTTGATGCGTCCGAGGGAGAACCCCAGAGGAGCCGCGAGGAAGAAGAATTGCCGCTCGAGACTGAAGAGGGCGAGGATACGCGCGAGGTTGCAAATCAAGTGTCCGCGTCCGAGGACGTAGGGACTTCTCGTTCCGCGCCGAGGAGGAAGAGAAGAAGAAAGGGCGAGCCAGTCGCTCCCAAATTTGCCAAGGACGGTCATCCGAGGGGTGATGCTTCCTCGGGCGCCAAGTTTACTCGACCCGTCTCAGAATGTCATCATCCGGATCCGAATGGAGAGCTGAACGAGGATGGCTCAATACCCACTGTGGCGACCACCATTTATGAGGAGGAGATTCCTCACCTTAGGTGGATTTACCCCCTTCCTGCGTCTAAGGTCGACATACTCCTCCCGACGCCCGACCAGACCTTCTACAACCCGCCGTCCGGGTACATTGCGGTTCATACCATGTCCTTTGAGCGAGGCTGGTGCATGCCGTTTTGTGACGCTTTCCGCCAACTGTTCAACGAACTGGGCCTCGCTCCCGCTCAAATTATCCCGAGCTCGCTCGGCACATTGGTTTGCTATGGGGTCTTTTGCCACATCCGAGGGATCCTGGTGAATTACTCGACGTTCATTCATCTTTTCCGGGTTTTTTTTAGTCCGGGGAACCCCCATTTTTACTTCTTCTCGACTAGGCCTGGCTTTGCCTTTCTGAAGGAGGCTCCATCGTCTATCGGCTGTCGGTGGTGGTCGCGATACTTTTATGTTCGCAAGGTCCGACAACCCGGCATGACCGACGAGCAGCTAGCTTGGGGTGTCCCGAAGAAGTTATTCAGAGGAAGTTGGTGGGTAAATCGGTTGTGGGCGACTTGGCTCCTTGGGCTGCCCGACTACAACGCGAAAATTTGCTTCCGGAGCCCAAGAGGTACTTTTACTGGGCGTTGAATCTCCAGCTCTTGCCGTACTTGGCGAATTTGACCGATCCGGTTTATTGTGGTTTTAAGAAAGATTTTGGTAAGTCAACGTCCGAGGCATGCCTTGTGCGAGGAGCGTCTCCTCGCTCGGTTTTATATTTTTATCTTATTTCCGAGTTTCTATTTCCATACTTAGCTATTTTTGAATCCATATGTTGCTCGCGCCATTATGTTTTTGTTTGGTCCTCGGACCTTTATATATTTGTGTACTAACTTCCTTTCTTCCTTTGCAGACTATTGGCTCAAGTGGATCATGTCTGAGACGCTCGAAGCCGGAAGAAGACAACGCGCCGCTCAGTGCAAGCTTGTCCAACAGCAATAGTTGGACAAGGTAATGAATTCTCGTCGCAGCTTCCTTGCGACCCTCCTCGGAATGCTGTTGTGCACAAGGACGAGATGGCTCGTCGGGAGCGGGAAGGTAAGCCTCCTCTGGAGATGGATCTTCCTCAACTGAAGAAGGCCGACGACAAGGCCAAGGACGACAAGAAGTCCAAGAAGTCGAAGAGGAGCTCCGACGACGAGGGTGGTCGCGCGGGGAAGAAGGCCCGCAAAAATAAGGGCAAAGGCAAGGAGATCACGACGGACGAGGATCTCTCCGACGAGGTGAACCGTATCATAACGCTCGACGAGCTTGATCGGGCACATGAGCTGAGCCAAGTCTCGCGCAAGGTAATGTCCTTAAATCCCTCATTTTTAATTTCAAAAATTTTCCAATTGTTTTTGCTTCTCGCGCCTTGCTAACTTCATCGGTCCTCGGACCTTACTTTTATTTTCTTTGCAGCTTGTCGCCATAGTGGGCGCGATTGGGAACCTTGCGTCCGACAAGGGTGCTCCGGAGGAAGTCGCCAATTTGCACCTCCAACTCCAAGAAGCTAATACCCGTACTCGGGCGCTTGAAGAGGAGCTGCAGGTTGAGAAGGCCAAGTTCACCAGTCTGGAGGCCGAGGGCGCAAAGGTGCAAAGGCAGATGAAGGCTTGGAAAGATGCATGGAATAATCTCTCTATCAAGATGGCCCGTTTCAAAGACGCCGTGCTCGGGTACCTCAAGGATACTCGGTATGAGGGCGCTAAGGCTTTCTACGAGTCCGCCTCGTACCGCCCAAAAATGCCGGAGACCAAGGAAGTGGGGCGCGAGGAGGGCTTCTACTCGGCTCTTGACCAGTTGAAGTCTAAGGGTCTATTGCCCGAGGACTTTGATAGCGACGCCGCGGGCTTAATGGACAACAAGAACGGCGACTTTGCGGACTATGAAGATAAGATGGTGTCCGACGCCGAGCACAAAGCTTGCGAATTTGGCGCGCTGGTCGCTAACCCTGAGGTCCCTTATCCTGCCAAGGTCGGCCTGCTTCCTTCCTGGGTGCCCGAGGTCCTCCAACTTGGGATACTCAAGCCGTTTAATAAGTGTGGCCATCGCAACACTAGGTGGCTCGCTCTTCCTGGCCCTGTCCTCGGCCGCGACTACACTGTGGAGGAGCCCGAGGTTATCAAATTCCGGGAAACGCTCGAGGTAGAGAGGCGCGCGGCGGGCTCTGGAGTTAGCCGAGCTAAGGGAACGAGTCAAGCTTCTGGGGGCGGTAGTCGGACCGGAGAAGGTCAAGACCCGCAGAGATCTCCCCCCAAGTCCCCCGAGCAGTCTCGAAGTCGCTCTGGTTGTTGAAGGCCGAGTATGCTCGGTAGAACTTGTAGAAAATTTTTAACAACTCCTTTATTGCTAGTCGAACAATTACTTTTATGCTTTAACTTATTCGGCCCTTTGTGGCGTGCTCGGGAGAGCTATTTTTTAAGCCCCACTCGCTTGGGTGCATATCTTTTTGTAAATCAACAATGCTTCTACTTTTGCCCAACAAGGCCTTATGCTAATCGCTCCTTATTTATCTGTTGCATTTCTTTCTTTACTTTTGACATGTCGCAAAGTATTATGCGAGTTTTCATAATATGCTTCTTCAGGTACTTGTTTCTCCTTCGTTGGACTTAGAAAAATTTCTAAGTATGCGTCGTCGGACGCTGTAATATACATCTCAAACCACGCGCTTCCGGACCTCTTCTTTGAAATAAGAATTCTTAAGTATCGAAGCTCGCCTGTCGGGCGCCTCGCTGGTCGACTACCCTTGCTGGTCGACCGTTGTATATTCTTCTTGGTAGTCGGCCGCCTAATGTTTCTTTAAAACTTAGACGAAACTTTCCAAGTACGAATTAAAACGTAGAAAAAATTTCGCCAAGTAATAATTCTAGTACTCGGACACCTCATTCCCTTGATACCTTCGGACGCTTCCTGAATGAATGTTAGTCGGGCAACCTTAATTTCCAATGTAGTCGTCCCTTAGGTAATTAAGTGTGTGGTCGAGCACACTTTTCTCCCTTACGATTTTTTCTCAAAAAATTCATGGAAAAATCTCTGATGGAATAGTTATGGTCTTCCGACCATTTTGAAGCTTTGGTCGAGGGGCGTGTCGTCGCGCCCTTGTGTGTCCTCCGACCCGAAAAATTTTCCGAAGATTTTTTCCCAAGATATCTTTTTCTTGTTTCGAAAAACCAAGAAGATTGATATTTTTGCCTTCCGACCTTTATTTCTTTTGGAGCTTCTCATCTAGTTTCGTATTTTTATGTTGCCCTTCGTGGTTTTATATCTGCCTCTCGAACAAACCAAGACAATATTTCAAACTGAAAGAGTTGCATTGATTTGACGAAAATTCAACTACAACGGTGGGCTTCAAGGCCATGCCAAAGGGCGAAACAAAAACTGAACTAGAAATCATAAACTGGCGAAAGGGGGCTTTCCACAAGAGCTCATCAAAACATTGCATATTTCTCCAATGCCTTCTAGGCATAAAACCTCTGGAGATTGGTGGTGTTCCGGGTGTTCTTCAACTTACTTCCTTCGGCATCTTCCAAGCGGTATCTTCCATTGGAGTTGGCTTCTATTATCATGTAAGGTCCTTCCCACTTAGGTTCCATCTTGTGTGGATTGCCTAAGATATCTACCTTGCGGAGTACTAAGTCTCCGACTTGAAAGTCTCTGTCCTTGACGTGCTTGTTGTAGGCCTTTGCGACAATGGCTTGGTATCTCAAGATGTTTGCCAATGCTGTGGTCCTTGACTCTTCGAGCATTTCAAGATCAAACATTCTTGCTTCATGGTTGTCCTCCAGTTGGTAGCCTTGAATTCTCAATGTCTCATGCACAATCTCAGCCGGGATAACTGCCTCCGAACCATAGACAAGGGAGAATGGGGTTTCCCTTGTTGCTATCTTTGAAGTGGTGCGGTAGGCCCAAAGGACTTCATCAAGTTGCTCAACCCAACTTCCTTGGTACGCTGAAAACCTTTTCTTCAAGCTCCTTACGAGCGTCTTGTTGGTGGACTCAGTTTGGCCATTGGCTTGGGGATATCCTACTGAAGTAAAGCGCCTTTCGATCTTCATCCTTTCGCACCATGCGTTGAACTTGGCTCCAGAGAATTGAGAACCGTTGTCGGACACAAGGACCCTTGGCAAGCCAAAGCGACATACAATGTTCCTCCAGACAAAATCTATAACCTTCTTCTCGCTGATCACCAAAACCGCTTCCGCCTCTGCCCATTTGCTGAAGTATTCTATCGTGACAATGATGAACTTCTTTTGTTCGGTTCCTTTGGGCAATGGTCCGACTATGTCTATTCCCCATGTGTCGAAGGGACATGTGATATTGGAAGGAATAAGCGGTCTTGCGGGCGCATGATCAGGGGTCGCAAAGTATTGGCATTCCTCGCATTTGTGCACAAATTGCGCAGCATCCTCTCGCACTGTTGGCCAATAAAATCCTTGGCGAATGATTTTCTGAGCTAAAGCTCTTCCTCCAGAGTGGTTTCCACAGCTCCCTTGGTGCATTTCTTCTAAGATCGCTTGAACTTCGTTGTCACTAACACATCTAAGGTGTGTGCCTCTAAAGGATCTCTTGTAAAGATATGCCCCTTGGACAAAGTATCTCACTGCTCTTCCTTTGATCCTTCTTGCGTCTGCACGGTCCCTTGGGAGAATTCCATACATCAAATAGGCCGCGATAGGTTGCATCCAACTTGGGGTTGTATCAATGGTGAACATGCCTTGCGCACCTTTTTGAGAACTCGCGATGGACGAAAGCTCCATCTTCAGAAGTATCACATTTCGAGTGTCTACGCCTCCGGATGCTGATGCATATTTGGACAAGGCATCCGCCTTACCATTGAGTTCTCTTGCGAATTTCTCTACTTGACATTCTTCAAATTGTGCCATCTCTTCTTTGATAGCGTCCTTGTACTCTAGCAAGGAGCTCTTCTTTGCTTTGAATGCTCCGGCCAACTGCCTCTCGGCCAATTGTGAGTCGGTAAAAAGCTTGATATTCTTCACTTGGAGTGCTTTGGCCATCCGGAGACCTATCAGAATCGCTTCATATTCCGCTTCATTGTTTGAGACCGAAAAGCCTAAGGTCACAGCGTATTCTAACTCGGCTCCTCCGGGGCTTCTAAGGTAGATTCCAACTCTCCGGACCTCCCGCAAGACGAACCATCAACTTGTAAAATCCAAACATCTCCATGATTTTTTTGATCTTTTGGTTCGGGGAGCATTATTTCTAGAACTGGTTCCTTCGGACCTTTTCCTTTTTCCTCCGGACCCTTCTCTGCTTCCTCCGGAACTTCCGTTCCGGACTTCCTTGGAGCATAATCTGAGAATTCGCTTCTTCCATTGCCACATCGTTAAGAAGGAATATGTTGTTGGGAGTGTACTCTTTCCTTTGGTCATTGGTCTCAGGACGATAAAGCATGGCGTCTTCGGCATTAGACATATCAATTTCTCGACTAGCTTGGGCTAGTTCCTTGAATCCCTTCAAAGCCGCTTCTAAAGCTTTGAAATGTTCACTGACTTGAGGTCCTTGGGAGTCGATCATCATAGCTGAATCAGATTGTGCTTCCTTTGGGTCGACGTCCATAGGGTCCTTGGCGGGATACTAGGCCAAAAATCCGCTAGGACTTGAGCTTTTTTGGCTAATGGAGCTTGGTAGTCGATGTCGAACTCACTAAGCTCGATCGCCCATCTTGCTAGTCTTCCGCTCATTTTAGGTCGCCCTAGGACTTGCTTCAGAGGTTGGCTTGTTAAGACAATCACTTTGTGTGCTCCAAAGTATGGTTTGAGCCTCCTTGCGATGTAGACCAAGGCAAATACAACCTTTCAATGTCCAAATATCTTGTCTCCGCACACGTGAGTGCCTTGCTCAAATAATAGATCGGCATGTGATCATTCTCTTGGATCCGTACCAAGACGGAACTTATTGCCTCCGGAGTGGTCGCAAGGTAGAGATATAATGGTTCTCCGTCGACCGGCTTGGATAACAAAGGTGGCGACAACAAGTATTGCTTCAGTTTCTCAAAAGCCTCTTCGAATTCCTTGGTCCATTCGAACTTATTACTCTTCCTTCGGACCTTGAAGAAAGTCAGATCTTCTCGGCCGATCTTGAGATGAAACGGCTTAGGGCGATTGACTTCCAACCAATTGTTGTACCTCGTTGAGCGTCTTTGGCTGCGGAAGATCAAGTATGGCCTTGATATTTTCTGGATTTGCTTCAATTCCCCTCTCGGTCATCACGTAACCAAGGAACTTGCCTCCCTTGACACCAAATGTGCACTTTTTCGGGTTAAGCTTCATGCCATATTTCATCAGGACCGCGAAGCACTTATTAAGGTGCTCGACGTGTTGATCTTCCTTCTTGCTTTTCACCAGCATGTCGTCAACGTACAATTCCATTGTTTTACCTATCTCGTCCTTGAACATCTTGTTCACTAGGCGTTGATAGGTCGCCCCCGCGTTTTTGAGTCCGAAGGGCATGACGTTGAAGCAGTAGACATTGCCATTAGCAAAGAAGGCTGTCTTTGGTACGTCGTCCCTTGCCATCTTGATTTGATAAAAGCCTTGGTAGGCATCCATGAAGCTAAGTAGTGCACATCCGGCGGTGGAATCCACAAGTTGATCAATCCTAGGAAGGGGATAAGGATCCTTCGGACAAAACTTGTTGAGACGAGTGAAGTTGTTGCACATTCTCCATTTCCCTTCGCCTTTCTCTACTAGGCACATTGCAAACCCAATCTGAGTATCTTACTTCTTTGATGTGTCCTGCTTTCAAGAGCCTTTGGACCTCCGCTTCAATGATGGCATTATTCTCCGGAGCAAAATCTCTTCGCTTCTCGCGAATATGGGTGATTTTGGGATCTAAGTTCAAATGGTGAACCGCAACCCTAGGGTCGATTCCTTTGAGATCCTCCGTACTCCATGCGAATATGTCATTGTTCTCCCTGAGGCATTGGATGACCTTCATTCGTACCTCGGCTGTCATCTCTGTTCCTATCCTTGTGACCTTGTCGGGAGACCCTTCTACCACTTGGATTTCTTCCAAAGCTTCTTTCGCTTCAATTTTGTTCTCTTCAAAAAATGCTTTTTCTTCGAGGTCGGAGGGATGGGAGGAATTACTTGGTACTCTTCGAGCTCTTTTACTTCTGCCACCGCTAAATTTTGCTCTTTCCTTTGGACCGTCTTTCTTCGCCTTTCTGCCGGACTAGGTTTTTTCGACTTCCTTCGAGTCCTGGTCGCTCGGATAGAGTACAAAGCATTTGCTCCTGCCTACGGATCTCTGTCTCCTAGGGCGAAGCGTGCACTTGAGGTCACACTTTCGGAAAGAGTATAACACTCCCATGCCTCCCTTATGTTCCCGATTACTTGCCCTATGGCATCGTCGTCGCAAGGAAACTTCATGCGGTTGTGGACGGTTGAAACAACAGCTTTGAATTGAGACAAGGCGGGTCGCCCTATTACCACATAATAGTCGAAAGGAATATCAACTACCAAGAATGTAACCGATTTTGTTATTCGGCAAGGATCCTTGTGAAAGTATATATGTCCTAGAGACAACCAACATTAAGGACAATATGTACTTTACCGCATTCAGCTTATTGGTATTTATTTATGTTACATTTATTTAAGCATACATAAATACAATTGGCATTACATTTACTGAATAGATTATTTGGTTGTTTGAATTATTCTGTAAGATGTTCCCAAGGACTAAAGATAATCACCAAGTTAGTGGGAGCTTGCGTGTCAGAACTTAAGTCCTAAAATTAGCCACTAGTTGATGGTCATTGAGATATGGGATATCAATGATGCGATAGAGACTAGCATGTGTTGCATCAGATCCTTCGAGGATGTAGTAGTTCTCACTGCTGAGAATAGCTTGGTTATTCATGATGGACACATGGACACTTTGGAGAGTGTTGGCATGCCCAGCCGAGAAACCATTTGGTAAATTCTATTTAAGTGTCTATGGGAGTATCGGATTGTAGGGTGATGTAATAGTCCTCAGACTTGAAGTCAATATTACATCATATGTGGAATAATATACTTTGACCATGCGCAACGCTTGCACTCCTAAAGTAGGGTAGATACGGCATGCGTTGGGTATATTAGAAAGCTTATGGTGTGAGAGATTGGACCCAGATCAGGATTCATTCCTCCGAATAGATTCAAGGAGAGAATACTCTACATCTCATATTTAGTGCGATCGTTAGTCAGTGGCCACTGCAAAGATATATGTCAAAATGGTGTTTGGACGTAATCATCTAGATCGACTAAGAAGATTGAGAGACAATGGATGAGTTATTGGAATAGACACTAATCCATATTCTAGATTCATTCGAGTATTCGAGAATGAAAGGACCGTATCATCAAAGTACTCTACATCACAGGCAGTTTGTTCTCCTCAACAAACGTTCCTTACATATTAGTATTGTCAAGTGACGATTGTCTAGGAATATTCACTGAGACCTTGATTTGATCATTGCATGATATGTTAGGGCCTATGGGTCATATACAAGTAGGTGATGATTCTCCCGATTAAGCATTAGGGTAAATTAAATGTCAATTGGATTGATAACATTTGATTTACTATTGTCAAGGACATTTCATTTGATGGAAATCATTAATTAAGTTAAAATTAGATTTATAGCTTAATTCATATATTAAATAAATATCAATTGGATTGGTAAATATTTAATTTAATAGTATTGAGAATGATTCTATTTGATAGTAACAACTAATTAATTAAGTTGAATTGGATTCAATGGATTAATTTATACTTTTAAAAAGTAAATTAATTAAATTAGATTTAATTAATAAAAGAAGAAAGAATAATTATATTAAATTGGATTTAATTAATTAAAGTTAGAATGTGCATTTGAACCAATTTAGAATGAGTTTCAAGTGTTAAAAGCCCAAAAGAAAAAGATTGCTAATGATGGGCTTCGAACCCGTGACCTCCAGAAAATTAGCCTGCACACATACCAACTGGGCCAGGCCCATGCAAAATACCTAATCAGCGTTTTATCTATATCTTGCTGCGGCCGCAGTATCTCTCATAGCTGAATGATGAAACGTGTTGTTGTTGGGGTGAATGATGAAACGTGTTGTTGTTGGGGTGTGGCTAAGACCATAAATATCAGCCACCACCCACCACCCACCCTACTATCCAATTTCAAATAAAAAATTAATTTCTCTCTCATACATATACCCCATCCTTCAACCAACCCACCACAACACCAAAAACCACATTTATCCATGACCACCCACCATCCAATCAATTCAATTTATTTGTTTTTTTTATTTTCTTATTATCATTTAATAATTATAATATAATAATTGTATATTATTATAAAATTACTGTATTAATCTAGAAAAGTTCTTTAATTTCCGAAATAACAAATTAAGCATTATTATATTAATAAAGTACAACCATTACTAAATTACTAAAGGAAAAAAATTAATATTACAATATTTTTATAAATTGATTACCACGAAAAACATGAAATATGCAGAATTATGAAAAAACGAAATAAAAATACATATTTAGTCCTCCTCATCATTGAAATTCTCCCATATGTGCTCAATCAAGTCGTTCATAAGTTCCTTGTGCGCCTCTCTGTTCCGAAGTTGATCCCTGTTAGTCATATATTGGGCAACACTTGCAATTCGTTCCGTGGAGAAGTTGAAAATGGGATCCACATAGCCTTCTTCAGGCTCTTCTTGGTTGACCTGTCTCGTCCGATCATTCATAAATTCTTTGGGATCGGTATAGTTCAGATAAGTGTCTCTTTCATCCTCCACTATCATATTGTGCATGATGATACACGCATGCATAATTGTCCCCATAGCATGTCGATCCCATAGAAAACATGGATTTTTTATAAATGCGAATCGAGCTTGTAGAACACCAAATGCCCGTTCAACATCTTTCCTAACAGACTCTTGATGTTGAGCAAATAACTTGTGCTTACGGACAATAGGAGACTTGATAGATTTGACAAATGCAGCCCATCTTGGATATATGCCATCAGTGAGGTAATACCCCATATTTCTTGCTTTCTCATTCGAAACCTACGACGAAAAATATCTTCATGGTAGATTGGCGTGTCTGAAAAATACATTTTGAACAGTTGTTCATGACCATCCTCACGAATTCGCTCAATATGACGCCTCTTAGCTCTAGTATTGTGGCTTGTGGGTTGTAACATGGTAGGAATTTTCATGACCACATCCTCGAGAATGCGATTAAGTGTTTGGTTTTGTTCTTCCAACTCATCTATTTCGTTGAGACTGGAAGAAGCATAACTTGACATTATTTTTAGTGTGTATACAAGGAAGAGTGAGGGGAAGTAGAAGTGTTGGAAAAGATGTAGGTGTAAGTATGGTAAAGATCACTCTCATATTTAAAGAGAGGAATAGATGAATTTGAGTGGACAATGAGTTGGATCTTAGTCAACAATGAGTTGGATATGAGTCAGCAAATTGGGAGAAGCATGTGAAGTTTAAAGTTTGTCTGACAAAGATGGAATCATCAAAGTTGTAGTGGAAGATGAATTGACTAAAGAGGAAGAAGCATGTGAACTTTCTTGAAAAAAACGAAAGTAGAATAGGCTATAGACTGATAAAAGTTCATAGATTTAAATATAGCAGTACATATCAATAAGAAACAACACACCTTACATTTGAAAATAGCAAATACACCCGATTACAAACATAATTATACATAATGGAGCGAAATCAAACATAACTGAAATAATACGAAGACATAGTAATGCATTACGACAATAAAAAGACAGCGATAATTAAAGGTACTCCGCCAACAAGCGATTCTTGACCTGTTCTTCTTGCTCAGTTAGATTCGGTTTAGCCAACAAAGCATTCAACAAATTGGCATTTAGCTTCTTTTTCTCAAATTCGACCTTCACCTCAAGTTCTTTCTCACGCGTGATCCTCATTGCACGCAGCTCACTAGTAAATTCATCCGAAATCACAGTAGTTGATGAAGATGCCACACCCTTGCCCTTCCTTCTAGCTTTTGCCGCATTTCGGCCGGTAGGACGGTTTATTGTTGAAGCACCACTCACTGGAGTATCTGGTGTACCATCATCATCATCATCATCGGTTCTTGATTTTTTTGAACTACCATGACCTTCTTGCTCGGATTCCATTGAATCTGGATGAGGCCTTCTTTGTCCTCCACCATAACTCAACTCCCACTTGGGTGCGTGGCGCATAACAGTTTCAAACACAAGTTTATGCGGAAATCCAGCCTTCTTGCCCTTAGTACCCTTACTATATAGCTTGTTAGCTATAGCGTCAACATCTGCATCACTCATTCCGCTCGTTTTCTGGGCATAGGCTTCCTTGCAACAACCGATCCACTCAGTGACATTTTTGTTGAGCCGCTGATAACGAGCTCTCATTGACTCTGCGGAACGTTGATTGATTTTTCCGGGGTTTTCTTTTCGCGCTTGCTCATATAACTTATAAACCTCGCCCCAAAAGGTTTCTTGTTTCTGACCAGTGCCCTTTATCGCATTTTGACTGACGTAAATCCATGCTGACATTAGGGTGCAATCTTCAACGGCATCCCAAGACACCGCCGCTTGATTGTTCGAGTTCGTAACATTTTGAGGGGTCGAGTTCGTAACATTTTGAGGCTCGGGGCTATTTTGAGTGGGATTCGGTGGAAACTGAGTGTATGTTTCATAACTTGGGAAACCTGAAGAGTTTTGGGTACTTTGATAAGTAGAATAAAACTCTGGAAAGAAATCTTCATTTGGATCCATTTGGCTAGGAGAGAATGAGAGAGAGATTGAGAGTAATTTAGGGTTTTTAGAAGTGTGTGAAATATAATGAAGTTAGGTTATATTTATAGATGGAAAAAAATTATGAATTTTAATATATATATATATATATTAAATAATAAAAATATCAGATAATATAAAAGATAATAATAAAATCTAAAAAGATAATTATAAAATCTAAAAAGATAATTAAAAAGATAAATAGAAAATAAAAAAAAATTGGACAAATAGGAGGGGGACAAGTGTCCCCCTCCATATATGCCACCAGCCGGTGGCTGGTGGCATCATGGGCGCACGTAAACGTGCGCCCATGCCAAATCTTTTTTTTTTTATTTTTGTTGGGCACAGTGGGGCCCACTAAACAGTGGCCACCACTTTGTGCCCAACCGACCGATATTTTCGGTCTAAGAGCTTTCTTCCTCTTTTGGGTTTCTTCTACACGGTTGTATTCGTTCTAACTCTTTTCTTTTCTTCTTTGATCAATTCTCATTTTATTATGATCTTTGAGATTTCTTGTTTTGCTTAATGTAGATTTGAATATGGATTTACTAGCATCCATGGAGAATTCATCAACCAAGAATTGAACTACGTTTGACTTGATCCTGAGGGTACGTAGGCAGCTTAGAATTGTTTTGAGTTCAGTCAGATTCTTTAGAAGATCATCAATTGTTATTTGAAGAACAAAGTCATGATTAGATCAATGATTCATGGAAGCTGGATAACGGGTAAGTCATTTGTATGGAGCATGTTAAATAATCATTCAATCAACGATTCATGTAGGAAATTTTCGAATTCCGCTGCATTAACCTTAGAGGTAATTTCCTATATACTAACAGTGGTATCAGAGCTAGGCTTGATTGAATGAATTATTTACATGTTATTTTATGGTTTATTGTGAGTTTTAAATTTGAAGAATTATAATTTGTTCTCGTTATAAAATTTAAATGGTCACGAACTGGGTTTTGTTATTATGAAATTTGATTTCTTCTCAAAGTTTTATTTTACGAACTGGGTTCAAAGAGTTTTGTATTAACAATCAGATTAGATTAACTGATGATTGATTAATTATTATCAATTTATTATTGTTGGGTTCAATCATCATCATGACATCATCATCATCTTCCCGTAGGTTTCCTGCTTAGTTCATCCGCCATGACCGAAGCTTGGAGCTTCGCCGGAGCTCGGCTCCGTTTGACCTACGTTCGTCGAACCGAAGATATCATTCTTCTCCGTTTCTCGCCCTCTCCTCAACCGTGCCTTCAGTTTCACGATTCGATTCGAGTTCAAGAATTGAAGAGCTCGAGCAGCCATTGATGGCGGCCATGAAAGCTCCACAGCCTTGAACTTGAATCAATTCAAAAGCGGGAGGATGAGATTCGACGATGTTAGCTGAAGTCGGAATCGATCCGACTGAACTAGACACGAACGGGATCGCATATCGATTTGATCGATCGATCGATTTATAAAAAAAAAAAAAAAAAAATGGGATTTTGATTCTTAATGCCTTTTGATTCGATCTATTGATGATTCGTATGGATTGATGATGTTTAATGATTGATTGATTGTTGGATTTTTGTTTAGAACACTAAGATTGATGGGAAAATCGAATTGGAGATGAAAACTCCATTGTAGGACCATTGTGCAAGCTTTTGGAACTTGCAGGGACCGAATTGAACATTTGCAGAAAGTATAAGGGCGTGGTTGAAAGGAACAGAAGTTTGGGGACCTTTATTACAATTTGACAGATTCTTCTGTCTTATTGTAGTAGAGGTCCCTGCACTGTTTATATTCATAAATCCAGTCCTTAAGTTTTACAATTCTAAAAATTGTCACTGGTCCTCTGAGTATCTGATACGTTCGATTTAGCCCTCATAAGTTTTAGAAACTTCATAAAAGCTCTCTGGAAATTTAAAATAAATCCCTAGAGTTTTAGAAACTTATTATTTAATTCATGAGTAGTTTATAAATTACATTTATGTCATAATATTAATCGTGGAGATTTATATTAATGATTAGATACATGTTGGACATAGCTTATAAACTAAATTTAAATATTAATATATTTTTTAGAAGATTATATTAATGTAGAAACTTGTTTTAAATGTTTATAAATTTTTGGAAAATTCATAAATTAGATTTATGACTTACAAATTATTATAAATTTGATTTATAATTTATTTTAATTTCTTGGAAATTAATAAATGTTTTATTTTTGAAGTAAAATATTTATAATTACTTTAGAAGTATAAAGATGAGACAAATTATATTTTCTTGCAAACTTTAAACTCACAATTACTTGCTCATATGTTTGAATGTTTATATGATTTACTTTAAATCAGTATAGCAGTTTATGTCCGCAATGTATGGGTAGGCGGCACCCACTAGTTTCCGGACCGCATATGTCATATGCATGGGTAGGCGGCACCCATTACTTGCTTGTCCGCATATTGTATGCATGAGTAGGCGGCACTCATTATTTGTTTGCCCGCGAATTGTATGTGTGGGTAGGCGGCGCCCTATGTTTGATAGTTATCTAAGATCTTGTTTAAGCGATTAAATACCCCGACATAAATGTTCCCCATCTAAAATTTAAGTCTCGATTTGATCGCACGACGTCACCCATCATAATTGAATGATGAATGGAACCATCTAATCTCATGAGTAATATGCACCATAGTGCTTACTCTGTTTGCCGATGGAAAATCTCTTTCATAGGTCCATAGTTGGTACTGTGTGATGGTTGTGACTTACTTGGGCTATGTCGAGTCGCCATAGCGTCAGGCATAGCCTATAGGACGTCGATCAAAATAGCTTTGGTCAATCAAGAGTTGTATTGTACAATTGGTTTAGAGACCTACCTTATTTGGCTATTACAGTGATCAGCCATAGCAGGGGCTGTAGTAGTGCAGATTTGGATCTTGGTCATTAAGATTCATATTAGAAATGAATCCGTATTCTTTCAATGGGGTCGGTGAATATGATAAAATTAATGGAACTAAATAAGTCAAAAGGCCTTGATTATTTAGTCGCTGAATTAGGATATTGTGAATTGTTATTTAAGTTGAGTTAAATTTAATTCACGCTTTATTTACATTATGTTTTATAAGGTTGTTGTAGAATGGCATTGATGAATACTGTTAGTTTAATTTATTTACCAATGACATTTTGACTGTATTGTGATTTGCGTTTGATTTAATTGAGTTTGTCTTGGACAAGCACGTACCCAAGATTGTCTTGTGTTTGAATTTGAGTATTTCGAGTTGGACAAGAATACTTATATTAAAGACAAGGACAACTACGTACCGTATGTGACTTAGGCGTGTATGTACACAAGTAGCTTACACAACATGAGAATATGAAGACATTATAGAAGATACCTCTTAGAACATGTATGATGAACAATGACTTTGGTCAACCTCTATTATAGAGTTTGGCTAACTCAGTGGGAGTACAAGTTCTTATGATAGTCAATGTGTATTGTCTTTAAATGTTGAAATTTGATTTCTCCTCACAAGCTCTCATATTATTTGGAATAAGAAAGTCAATTGAGGATGTTGAAATTCTTAGAGAATATTGCTTAACATTTCTTCAATTAATTTGTTATTAAGTCACTTCATGATTTGTATTAATTTTCATAGTGAATATTAAATACAATAGAAGTGAGATTGACTAAAGCTGCTTACTACTCATAGTCTTTTGCAAGAACATCATCCATGGGTAATGGTGCTCATAGTGAGCGGTTCTATTAAACAATTCCGCAAGGAATGGAAAGTAGAATAAATATACTAAGAGCTGCTCTAAGTATATTTCCATTTATCTTAAAATGACCTTGGAAGAAAGAGTAAATGTCTAACGAATAATTCACTCTATTGAAATTATAGTAATTCAATGAGTATGGGTAGCAAAGTTTGATTCCTTGAACTTAAAGCAATTATTGCTTAGAGATTCAAGCACATTATTGCGTATTGAAAGTTGGTTATGTCTATGAAGTAATTTTAGTGTTGGATACTAATTACAAATGAAATTATTTGACTATTAATTTCATATGTTAAGAACATTATTCCCGTACTTGTTAAGACGATAATGGATTTACCTACTATTTAGTTACACTAATAGTATAGAGGTAGACGTCTTCAAGAACATGGATCAAAAGTTCTTAACCATAAGACATGACTTTCTCAATACATGATAAGAAGACCAACATAACAAACCAATTTCCCAAAATTATGTTATTTGTCAACTTGGTTGAACTTGTGAGATAAGAATGACAAGTGTTAATTAAGTTAGACTACTTAACACCATTTGTTTTGAAACATATGGATTGTAGTTTTATCTTATAATTAATTGGTATTCACTAGATCTTTTTGGAAAAGGATGAATACCAAATAACAATTTGAGAAGACACACATTGCAAGGCATGTGTGAGCATTTAAATTGGGAATTGTCCTAATTCACCATGTGATTTATATTTCCCTTGGTCTAAACACTTGCGCTTATGAAGATGCGAGTTCACCTTGAGAAGTACAAGGTCACAATGCTGAATAGATTAAACATGTTATACGAAGTGTTTTATTCTTTGATTGGGTCAATAGAATAATACTTAGAACATGGTTATGGATTGTTATGAAAGTCCATGGGTTCTAATATAGTGGAATTAATTAAACCTTGTTAGACATGGTTAATCTCCCATGATGGGTTCCATTGAAACGGAAATGCTATGTTCGACATATTAACCCATATACTTTGTTACACGTGCAATTGAAGCTCAATATGTGTCCTAATTATATCCTTACTAAATCAGTCTTAGAGACACATAATAGTTATGTTGTAAGATTCTTTATTACATAGCTGAATATGGGGTTGTCCCATATATGTATTAAAGTTCTTCATGATTAATAGGATTTTAGAATGTGTTAATTTGTGAAACTTTTATCTCTATCTTTATAAGAGACAAATTAGATGTTGTTCCTTGACACATGCTATTCTTTTAGGACTTGGAGTTTACAAGGAATAAATTGGATAGAAGTACAAAGTTTGAAATGGTTTCAAAAGCACAAATTAACTAATGAGGCTGATAACTTGTCACTTAACTATGACAAAGATTCAGAGGAAGAGTCAACGGTGCTTGAGGTTAGTGGGAGTAAGTTACTTGGTAATGCCCATAAGCTAATGAAAGCATTTGGAGAGTAATCTTTTTATGAATAAGTTATTCCCATAAGTTGAAACAGTGCAACTTAAAGGTTGCACATTCTTCGTAGCAAGGATAGCATTTGAGTGTTACCTTGATCACTATAATTTATTGGGTGTCCCAATATTAGAGTGCCTCATAACATTCAGGATTATTAAACGAATTCGAACGCAAATGAACAAACTCCTAGGTTAAGTAAATTGTCGTGACAAATTGAATTGTATGGAATCCTTTACAAGAATCACGATTATTTACTGTCATACGCAGGGATGAGTTTATAACCTATAGCTAACAAAATGATATTTGATATCGATTTTGAGAGGTGGCTTAAAGACATAGGATCTTAAGAGATGGACTAGAGATTACTTAAGTTTTAGAACTTAAGTAAGTTGATATTTTATTATTACATAGTAGTAGTTTCTTTCAGGAAAGTATTATATCAACAACGGAGTCTATGCCTACATAGTGTAGGATAATCAAAATTATATAGTGGAGTCTGGGAGACATATTATATACTATCTATTGGTTGGATTATAGACCAGTCCTATAAGATTTTACTTGCATAAGCATCTAATAATTGCATGATATATTCGATAACAAGCCTATACCACTTTCTGAGGAGAAACTTTATTGTAAAGTGTGTTTGACACAGTTATAGGCCTTAGTGTCGAATTCAAATCATGTATGGATATGCAAATCAAACAAGATAAGACCATTGTGGACTTATGCAAGCCTCTAGGAGTTTGATCATTTACATTTGAAATAAGTAAATTAGTTTAACTTATTTCAAAAGTAGATGAATCATTTATACATCTTTATAAGTGTTTGTGAGAAGCTCTTATCTATATGATTGAGAATGATTGATACCAACATCATATGAAATAGCTTCCACGTTAACAGTCAAAATATTGGTCATTCAAGACTTTCATTGTGAGGGGGCTTGAATGAAAGTTTCTAGGATATTTTCATATTGAAACCTTGTTGGATAGGTTCGAGAGAATATTCAAATTCTTCATGATATTCACTATTTTGAATAAATAATGTATTGATAAACAATAATAGAATTCTAGGAGAATCTATTATTATTATCACATGGTTATACTGTCAATAATAGATTGTCTTATTGAAGTATGAACTCTGTACATATACACGATGTTGTATAGTGAAACCATCGCCTAAAATGTACAAATGTGATACATCACAGTCAAGGTGACTTAGAATTATCAACGGATTTCATGGACAGTGGGAGCTTAGCTTATATATATACTAAATATATGAGTAGTAAGCTTCATTATAAATGTGATGATTGGACTTATTGCAATTATAATTTTGTATTCATCATAGTAATAGTATCATATTAGATTAGATCTAATGATGTATAGATTCAACAACCTATGTCATGTATGATTATGCTAGAAGGTTCTTAGAAGAACAAGGGGTAGTTCCAAGTGTTAGTAATCGAATTGTGAAATTGCGATTATACTAAGGCGACTGCACATGCAAAGGAACCAAGATCTTATGATATTAGCATGGATCTACTGAGACACTATCATTGGTTTGGAAACCACTGATAGATTGCAACATAAACAAATAAAATAATTTCTCCGTGAGGACACT